>JASCQY010000388.1:2202458-2224928 GCA_030264315.1 Sardinella tawilis | reverse complement strand
TGAATAAATGCACTTGTATTGAAGGTTGGATTTTTCTCTTTTTTTCCATTAAGGTCCCATATTATTTAGAAAAAAAATAAAATTATTAGAAGCTAAAAAACACATCTCAACCAGGGGTGCCAATAATTATGGAGGGCACTGTATGTCTATTTTAATAAGCATACCATCAATTTTAGACAACTGTTCTCATCATTTGTATAAATTTGTTTTGGAATTTTAATTTTTGTGAAATAATTACAAATGTCTGTTCTGTTAAGGTAACATGATGGCTTGGTGCATTCTACACCAGACTATCATGCCAAATTAGTAGGCTACTGAAAAACAAACAAAATGAAGTCTATTTTAGTGCAGCACTTACTTGTAAGAATCAATCTTCTTCTAAAGTGTTAATGCATGTGATTTACATGGTAAGTTGTCTAGTGCTGTGCTCTCTGCATTGGCTACACACTGTAGCTTAGTGCTTGGGACTGTAGCACAATGATTTATCCAAAATAGTGCCAATCCAGTAGATCTTCCTACATCATTGAGAAACAGCAGTTCTCATGTTTATTGTAGAGGATAAATGTTTATACTTATCACTTTTAGACTGGATTGAGATTGTTGGCTATGGTTAACATTTTCACAGGAATGAAAACAAGCCACATCTTCATAATACGCAGAAATGCTCAAGGGTGCATACCGTAAGCCTATAGCAGATAATAAGAGTTAGGGTCTAGCTTGCTCTCTAAAAGTCCCATAAGAAACCCAGTATCAACAATAGCACAGAGGGTGCTGATTAAAATCTGCAAACTGCCAAGTGGTGTGTGGTGGTGGTACAGCTGGGATTTGCTGTAAAAGCTTTTCTTACATTTTTGTGAGGGGCACCAAACTAGACCACAAAACTACAGGCTATATTTGTCTGTTCAACATGGCTGTATGTGCTATTAAAATACATTTTAAAACAATTCATAGTCTAATTGTCTAAACCTACTAAATAGTCCATAGCCTACTTGTAAAATGTCCCCCCATCAGTGCAATGCCCGTTTTCTCATACAGCAGTTAAAGTACCAAACCACCAGAGGGCAGTATTCCGCTATAAATGAGAAATGCAACGAATCCCCGATACTCACAGCAGACATATGGGAGCAGTGAGGAATACATCACTTGTGTGGGCGAGAAGCATGTGCTGCTCAGTGCTTTTTCTCAAAATAAAAAAGCCATGATGAGAACTCTTTGTAAGAACAGCATTTTATTTAACCATAACAAATGCAGATAATACCCTCAGATTTAGTTGTACAAAAATAGTTAAAGATTTATACCTCGATACTCTACATACACGCATGTTGCAACTTGGACCGTATTTGGCTTGTGTCAGTTCACAGTTATATTAGCATCACTTTCATGTAATTAATGGTGAATAAGGCCACCAGTAGTGATGAGAATAGGGAATACAAATAAACCTTGAATAAGACAACCCTGGATCTCTAGTGAAAATCCCATTACCATCCAATGGTGAAATTTTGCCTACGTTTTGACACATCAGCATGGCAAATCTCCTTAGGAAAAAAATGCGTAAATAAAACACGTGCATTCTGCATATGGTGCAATAAAGGACTTGTCTTGAGGGACGGATTCCTGAACATGAACATCAAAGTCTACCCAATCCTGGAATATGTAGCTTTTTCAACTGCCATGAATAATCTTTCAATAATAACCTTTACAAAGAGAACATAACACCTAATTACCGTTTTAAACATGAGAGGCAAGCCTAAACCTCACCTCAGAACGCCTTGCTAGCCAAGCTTAATCAGATCAGCTGATGGTGAAACACGGCTCAATCATCCCTGCAATAAATAAATGTGGAGAACAGAACACCTGGCACTAAGACGCTAGGCAAACATGAAACAAAGTGTAAGACTCTAGGTCCACCACGCCATGCTGGTGGCGGGCCACCAGTTAAGCACAGGAACCAGGAAGACAAGACTTAAGACCAAACCTGTGTGGAGATGACTAACTCTGATGTAAAATATGATAATTAATTGGAAAAAAGAAGAATGATGTGATTCTTCATTGTACTTCCAAGATTTGAGGTACAGTACAGGGTGACTGTGAGTACAGCTACAAAGTTGAGAGCTGATATCTAAGCCAAGCTTGCTTATTTAGTGCTATAAACATATTTTTAGCTTCACAGATTCCTAACCAGCTACTGTTTTTCATAAATAACACAATAACAACAACAACAACAACAACAACAATAAAAACAAACTGCATATGTTGGGAGTCAAACTAAGACACCAGCAGATAAGACTCTTCTCCTCTGGAGTCAGGGCATCCAGCATGTTACTGTGGGACCACTAGGGTCATCTGAGCATTGCACCGATACCAGTGCACAGCAGGGCACACCAATTATCACTTAACACCTTGAGTGTGATTCATATAACACTCACAAACCCGTCTTCAAAGTCTTCTGGTTTGGAGCATGCACACGCTCTCTCGCTCTCTCGCTCTCTCTCTCTCTCTCTCACTCTATCTCTCTCTCACAAACACACACACACACACACCGTCAGAAAGGCACATTTTTTTTAACTGTTCAGAGATGCGAAGAATGAATCTCTGTTGAATGAATGACTGTTTGTGAAGAAGGAGAACATCTCAGCTTGGCACTCTTGGCATGTGAACATATGGGCATAAGGGCTGGGTGCCGAGTCACACGGGCACTGCTCTGCTACATCCCCTCGTCCCAGAGGCAGAGCTGTCTGTGCGGCGTGTGGAAGCTGAAATGGTAGCCCTTGCTGCAGCTTCGGATGCCACACTTGTACGGACTGGGGCCTCGGCCGCGGCAGTACTTGAGCAGGCAGGGGTACCACTCTAGGCGCAGGTGGTACGAACACAGGCAAGGCTGCCAGGGGCCTGTGGCCGCCGAGCAGGCAGAGGGAGTGGGCACGTCTGGGCTGGGCGTCTGGACCTCAAACATGGACCTCTCCAGTCCTACAGGGAATCATAACACACACACTTACTCAAAGGTTTGATTCCTATCTTGTATGTCTTTCTATAGTATATCTATCTTCTATCTATAGTTAGTCCTTAAGTTGTCCTTAAGTTAAGTGTGTGTGCTCATTAAAAAACATGCACCCTCAGAAAACCTGTGTTCATAAACAGTCCAAAATGGAACACATGTAAGGTGTCTGTTAGGGCTTATGGCCACAGAGTCATGACGGATCCCAGCCAATCAAGATGCTGCATCACTAGAACCGAACGGAACATTGTGGTTTGACATGCTATTGTGCGCGAAACCCAAAAACCCCTGAGTGGAATCGTGGCAACTACCTTTAAAGAGGAGGGCCTGACGGATAGAGAGCAAACTACAGTGCAACACAAACCACTAAATTTTACTGTGTGTGACATTCACTTCAGAGGTGTGTTCAAGCTCGCAAACATATCGTTCACAAATGTTTGCAAACAGTTTTCTGTCTGCTTTGAGTTTCCCAGGAATGTTTGTGAACACATGGAATCAAATTGAAGAGGATTAGTTCTCCACAAACATACGTGGAGCTGGAGGGAAGCTTACCATGGAAATCGTTCAAATTTCTAGTTCAAAGAAAACACACGCCAGTCACCACTGTTTGCTGAAATTGAACGCATCCCTGTGCTCTTACCCACCTCTACCAGTCCAGCGAGTTACATCGGCCTGGCTAGTGTAGGCCTGCTGGGCCTCGCCGCAGACATTGCGGACGTGAGCGCTCAGGTGCCAAGCCTGAGTCAGGTTGACGGCCACGTCCATGTCGAGTCGCTCCAGCCCCCGGCTTTCATCGGCCGAACGCACCACGTGAGCATTTTTCTAGAGGAGAGGGAAAGAATGGAGGAATTGTTGGAGAAGTGTTGACCATCAGGGTGTGAGGAGATACGGCCTGTTATGTGTGCCGTGGTGCCCCACCCATGTCTATTACTGCCATCCACGCCCCAGGTGACTCACCTGTCGCAGTCTCGCCATCGACTCAGTGGGGATGAACTCGCGAGCATCCAGGTGCGTGATAAAGCAAAGAGCCTGGTACTGCGTCTGGCCCCGCTCTGGCTCCCCAAGGACAAGGGCACGGAAGATCTTCACATGCTGTGAAAAGGCAAAGAATAGGAGATTTATTTAAATGCATCTCTCCTTTATTGCACAATGAGTCACTGAACAAAGTCAATAGTATATCATGGATAACACAGACAGTAGGTCATTGTTGCCAGATAAACCCTTACAGTGTGGTCAGGAAGTAAGAGGTCTTGAATGGATCTATTCTGCAATAAAGACACGGTAGGTTGGACATAGTCCAACTTATTCCATGGATACCAACTAAAGCAAACCAACATTCACATTGGCCATTCAGAAAACACTGCACAGTTTTGGCTGATAGCTTAGATTCTGCATTATCTGACTCAACTCCACAAGTAATATGCAATATTCACTTCTGGGGGTTAGTTAGAAAGAAAAAGCTGTCTCTTCAAATTTGAGTAAACAAACCTACTAAGAGAGTAGATTACTGTGAAAATGTTTAATTTAAGCCTGAATGTAACATGGCAGACATTCACCGGCAGCTTTGAGATCCACAATAAAAGTGCAATCTGACACACTCAGCTAAAATGGGTTGCTTGTTTACGTCGCTGAAGCAGACCCAGAAATGTGAACCCAGGAGCCTGACCGATCTGCCCCCAGCCGAGGCCTGCATCAATCAGCTGATTTCCCCAACTAACCTACTGACCCACACACATACCAGACATAGGCAAGCTCAAATGCCCTGAAAAGGAACAAACGTTCAAATGCTGAACAGAGCTGCTTTATTGACCAATAATAGTCTTTTCATTCCAGTTGTCTTATGTCCAACACTGTAACGTGTTGATTTTGTGCCTTTAGTACTTAGTATCAAAGAGAAAGCACACTGAGATTGGAGGTTATCTAAAATAAAAGAAAATTGATAGTGTATACTTTAAAGTGAGCACCATAACTACATTGACCTATGATTCTATGGGCTAAACAGAGAGACGCTGAGTAAACGCAAAGGCATGTGCAGTCCTAACCACAGGGAAAGTGAGAAAGGTAATGCTTGTGTACTTGTGGGGCAATGCGAGTTAGAGGGGTCAAGTCTAACCTGACATGCATGGCACCAACCCCCTAGTGTTTCACAGCGGCCGCCGTTACATAGTAAATCACACTTGCTGACAGATAATGTTATGAAAAGTCATACAAGGCCTCGGTAGGTCCAAAGAGAAAGAGTGTAACATGACTTATCTGGCCTGTATCACCTTCTGGTGAGTAAACTGTGCATACAGCAACCACGCTGACAGATCATACGAAAGATGATTCACAAATTCAACAAGTAGGCCTATGCCTCTTTTGCCATCTGCAATTTCACACAAAAGTCAAAGCTACTTTATTTGGCACTTGGTGGTGGCCATATGTCTACTCTTGTTTAGGCTATTTGTTTTCCCACGGGAATAGTGGAAAGCAGAGATTGGAAGCACATGCGAAGAGGCGAGCCTCTAAATTTAATTGACGAACTCTGGTAGAAGACAAGCCGTGTGTATCACTGCAAATTGTAACATATTTCCTATCTTCATGCTAACGTTACAATGTAGCATACTTGGCCAGGGTGTTTGAAAGAGCGTCACACATTCTACATTTCACGTCTAATGTAGCACTGCTGCATTGACAGATGAATAGTTAGGTCACTTCTAAATTGTTGTTTTTTTTACTTCACATAATAGAAGCATCAATTTTTTTGTCAATAGTGCATTTGATTCCAAACTTTTTACAAGACTGTTATGCGGTTATTAATAGCACTCTTACGCAGGTCATTCTTTTTCATGAGAAGTGAAGGAGCGCATTAGCCTAAATGCATAACTGTTGTGTGGCAAATCCAACAGCCATTGTAACAGTCCATGAGAAAATAGTTTGCATAATCTACGATAAATTGCACTAGGCCTATATCCCACTTCCAAAATTACTATAACGCTAACTTGTAAGTTAACGGCTGTTCAGTGGAAGTCAGATCCTACCACAACAATGCAACAACCACTCTCATAGCACAGAATATTAAATGGTGGCTATTATTAAACGGAGAAGATATCAAAACTCACCCGCTTAAAGTCAGCCAAGACAGTTATAAGAGTACCATCTCTTTGCTTGAATTCCACGGTGATAACATCCCTCTCGCTGTCCGCCTCCAGGGTTTCCTCTGTAATTTGTCCATCACTCAACCGAACTAATACTTTAAGGTCTGAACAAATACCTTCCTTTAAAAATAATGGTAAAGTAAGGAACAAAATCGTCAGTACTGCTGACAAATTCTGTCGCGCGTACATTACAAAAACTCTGGGGAATACCAGCAAACTCATTTAACGCAGCGACAAAACATATCTCCACAACGTGTGTTCTCTTTAACAGCTAAGCACAAAGGTAAAATGGAAATCTTAAAGAGGTCTGCCAGCCGTTTAAGTGTTGAATAACAACACCCTGTTGTGTAGAGTTCTGACAAAATCCCAACGCAAAACTCAAGTGTTCCAAGTTCTGAGACGCAATATACGTTTACTAATGTTGCGATACGGCACGACGATGTAATATAAAGATACTTTTTTATCAAGTCAACTTTCCCCTTATTGTCCCCTTCTTGAAGTCCCATTACTTCCTCGGAAGTTCAAACCAACTTTCCCGACTGCCGAGACTGAAGTGCTTGAGTGGGGGGATACTTCTTAAAGGAACATTGCCCCAGGAAATATTTCTCTTCTGGAAAACGTAGGAGACCACCACAAAGTCTAGCGTACATGAAACCATTTTCACAGGGGTTACAAAAACAATGATATGTTCCTATAACCAGAGAGGGTAAAAACGGAGCTTGTCACTATTGTATGATCTTTGCTATAATTATCTCTTTGACTTTAAAGCCTCTGTTTGTAGACTTTACGCGCGCACCGTGTGGGTCAACTATGTGGGTTTTTCAGCTTTCTCATGATTAGGCCTACATTAGCCTATTTCTTTATTTCTAGTGGGCAACACAATGCAACACAATGATGCAGACCATAGACACACTCATATTTAGTCATCGGTAAAGATATTTGATGTCGTGTAAGGCTATTTGAATCTGAAATCAGAGGCTATTTGCAATGATGCTCTATTTCTCGCAGCTAGAGGGCTGCCTTACATCATATCTTTTTTAATGCCAACTCATTCCTATGCCCTGCAACAAAATCACTCCATTGACAGATGAAAAAAGAAAAGGTGGTCATTTACAACTGATCTCAAAATACCTCTGAAAACAAAATGTAGCCTTGGATTCTAAATACTACATTTTCATTGTGAGTATAAACTCATTTGATAGAATGTGTTTTGGCCAATGATAGGCCTACTGTTCATATTGTTTAAAAAATCCTTCAGAAATGTTGGCTATCTGGGGACATGGACAAAGACTGCAAGAAGACCAAGACTAAAACCAATGAAATCAGACATCACACTGTCATGGTTGTCATGATGAGAGTTGCGTGGAGATCGCTCATCGCCTTGCATCCTGAAAGCCTCTTTCATTTGGCCAAGAGGGGAGAGTGGGGCCCCCTTAGCTGCTCTTTGTGTCATGAATTTACAGTGGCTGGGGTCAGGAGTGACAGACGGCCACAAAACAAGTGGAACCAGCCCCTTTGCCAAGGCAACATATGCAGATGCCAAAGGTCTGAAAATCACTACGCGTCCTTTATGTGCCATCTTTTCTCCCCGACATGCATCTATGGGCTTGACTGTCGTGGTTCAGACCTTGAGAAACAAGCACAGCATTGTCTTTTTTACTCTTCATTTACTGAATACCAGCCACTAATTTGGGTGCTCTTATTTTATACATTATAAGCTTGGCTAAATAAAAAATGAAAAGGAGCCTAAACTAGTCATGCATGCAAAATGAAGCTGTGGTGTACTTGGCAAAAAGCACTCAGCAGCCCTTGGCTCTGGGAGGGGGCGTGAGGCAGGGCGCTGCGACTGAAGCACTTGGATCTGACCCTAGTGGGCTGCTGTGGGTGATCTTGAGGATACCCTTACATACAAGCGGGTGTCATGTGTCTATTTCCAGCCCCAGACTCTCTGGAGTTTCTGAAAATGTGCTCCTCTTGAGGTGAGCCAGAGAATGTGAGCGTTAAATGAGCATAAATGCACACCAGCACATCCTGTACAGTTCATCTCTACAGCCATGTGGACAGAATACAAAAGAGCAGAGCGTTACGGTTCTGCCATTGTTCCCTTCCTGATGATATATTCCATAAACTGGGTAAAATAATTAGAAAATAAGATGATTAACTAAATTGTGTTTAAATAAATTATGAATTGTGTGTAATTCTTATTGAAGGTCTTTAGCTTAAATAGCAAAACCCCCTTTCAAAGCTAGTGTGCCATTTACAGCATGGACCCTAACCATATAGAGACATTTCCAACATACATTCTCAAATTTCGCATGATTAATTTTGAATATGAAAATGTACTGCAGTTGCCAGAAACTGACCCACAGAGACCACATAATTCTTAGTAATAAAGTAATAATTTTAGATGCGTCACTGTTCCTTCACCTGTGCGTAGACTTAAAAAAAAGAAACTGTGAAAGAACTTAAGTGTCTCTGCGTTGCTTTTTTGTGAGTTTTGTCTCCTCAGGAACCCTGGGGGGGATTAGATTAGAGTCCACTGCCAACAGCAGACCCCCTGAAGTGGCTGTGTCGCTCTCACCTGTGCCAAAGAGGGACACTTTCAACACGCACACACACACACACACACACACACACACACACACACACACACATGATGGAACAGGTGTCTATGACACACTGTCTCGGGAGCTGAGCCGTGCTGACAGGAAAGGATGTGGGGAGCTTTGCTTATGCTCAGGTCTGACTGCGTCATCTAAGACAATAGGCCTCAAGGCTGTAAAAAAAATCATAATCCAATCGGTTATCAGTAATCTTTCTGCAAGTTTTTCAACAGGAAATAGTTTTGCTAAAGAAAGGAGGTATAAAATGAAGGAGGATCAAAATGTCAGTCAGTTTCCATTTAATTAATCTTCCTACAGTACGTAAGAGTTAAAATAGACTTTATTACCATTCAGGTATGAATGCCATGGTACTTAACAGAAAATGAAATGGTGTATCTGACCCTACACCATACAATGTCAACATACAGTAAATTAATATAAAACAATTTCACATTGTACATGATTCAAGAGTATTTTGCCAGGTTTTATGAGTAGCAGCAGTCTTACTTAGTTACATTGTGTGTAAATTACATAAATGAAATCTGTAAATTACATTAATTATTATTTTGCCAAAAAGGCTAAACAGAATAAACGTCAGTCACACATCCTAATATCTTTAAGATTCAATGATATAAAGTCAGTTCTTAAACAATCCCCCCCTAAAAACTGTCGCATTAAACCTCTAACTGCCACAGTGGAAACTGAAGAGAATAAGGTTGTGTGAACAATTCATGCGACTCATGCGTCCATTATATGCAAGGCAAGTCTCAGTGGCTGAGGCCGACGTGGACAGGACAGGCCAGTCAATGCTGTAGTCTGGATCTTCAGTGAAACTCATCCTCTAAGGAGTAAGAAAATCCAACAGCTGAAGGTCAGAGTGGGGTGCATGCCAAAGTGGCTGGCCAAAGGTAGACCCACACAAAAGTACAGGCCATGCAGCAGGAACTATGATAATGTTGTGGTTGGGGTGGACAGCTGAACCACTGGAATGTTTCTTCCTGACTTAAAACGGTTCCAAATGAGAGCATGTGACCTCAAGAGAATCTTATCTAGCGTTCAAGGGTCAGAGGAGAGGAAGGACTGCAGAGCATAAGGTTGTGGTGTCAAGACACATAACAGAAAACAAAAAGCAAATTAGAAAGTAACTTCAGCCAAAATCACCAAAATTCTCAAGCTGCGAAATTATAATAATTATGAATATGTGAGAATAGTGTTCAGGTAAAACCAAGCTCTCATTAACCAGAAAGAAATATGTGACATCAATACATCAAGTGATGAGAAATATCAGTTGAGTTCATATAATATTCTGTAAAATCCTTATGGTTTGAGATGTAAACACAGGATTTGCAAGGGCATCTGTGTTTTACCTCATGTTGCTGTGAAAATGCTAAGATTTTACGTAGTAGTGATGCATACCATGTTTGTTCAGGACACTTTTTTTAACAACTTACTTAAAGCGAAGAAGAGAGTTGTTTTATTTCTTCTTGCCTCCCAGGGGCATGCTGTCAGTCTTTTTCTTTTGTGCCTGTGAAGAAAACTAAGTGTTAAGTGAAGCAACGTCCGCTCTCAAACACACCCACATGCAGAGCAACCTGTCTCTGAGATCAGCTGAGTGGTCTGGAAAAAATAATTGCCACCTCAGTCATGGCGTCGTCAATCTGTTTCAGTTCTTCATAGTGGTCACGGGAATCCCGTAAAGGTTGCACCATAATTTCCTCAATCTGAGGGAAGAGCTGGAAAGAGAGAGAGGAAGCAGTTGAGTGTGAGTGACCACAAAACACCCACTTACTACCGGAAAACAGTTACATCTGAAACACGGATCCTCCATACCTTCATCACCGTCTCGAACATGGGTATCAAGACAAACTTGATAAAACCGATCTGTGCAGTGGGTTTGGTCACCTTGTCCCGATCCATGAAGGGAGCAACTGGAAGCCCTTCAGATTTCTCCCTGTCACTCTGGTGAAGAAATTATACATGATCAAAAACCCACGTCTATCTGTGGTTTCTACACATGAAATTAAAATGTACAATAAGATACATACAATTGAAGCCTTCCATCGTAGATATGTCTATACCACGGCTATAGAAATGTAGTCAAGTTACCTGCATAAAATATTCTTCAAGCAAACAGTCCACCCATGGCTCGGCTACTTCAGTTGGCCTGACTTCATTTGAGATGTCACAGCACTTTATCAAAACCATCTTTAGCTGCAAATGATAAAAAAACACACAATGTGTTTTAAAAAGAGCTGCTGCATGCTGAAAGTGCTGGGAGTTGGTAAGAAATTGTGATGAACATTGTATGGTGAACATAAACATGAATACATACACATTTGACATGCTCCTCGTTGGTGAAATCAAAGTTATCCACTTTCTTTTTAAACGAATCCAGTATCTCCCCATGTCTCGCCATGTCAGTGGCTAGTATGAGTGTAATTATTGCCTTTGAAACACAACCACAGCATTGTTAGGTTTGAGTAATTGCATGAAATATTGCAGAAGAATAGGAAATTGTTCACCCGCTAGATTGTCTATGTTAACATTTTAATATGGTGGCACTATGTGTGGATACAGACCTGTCGTATTTGTTTGAAAGCCTCTGGCTCGATGTTGGCAAAGATGTTGCACTCGGGCAGTGAGAGAATCTGGAAGGTCACTGCACAGTGGTGGTTCTCCAGGGGAGAAATGTCATTGTAGCGCACAGCCAACTCGGTGCGTGCATTAATCTGATATCTGATTAGAGGAAGAAGTCAAGTAAGAACTTCAAATTATTTTGCCTTCGCTGTGCTGAGGTAACTTGTCGCCTGCTAAAAGAAAGGACCAAGACCAAGGGCATATATCTATGTACTGTATAGGCCTATATAACTGTATATTTATACCAAGTGTATGGTAAGTGATACTGTCATTTATGTCAGCTGTAGACTACGGCCCCAGTTTATGGTATCTAATGGTTGACATACGTGTTGTTGTATCCTGGGTGGTCCAAGTCATGGCACACTGCTGCAGTCATGAGGATGCACATGTCTGTCATTGTGAGTTTCTCCTACACAACACATGCATGCAGTGCATTGACTTTAAACAGGTCACTCTGTCAAACCATTAGCTGTTTTTTTTTCCATAGCAGAATAGAATGTTTTTTTTTTATGTTGTTGTTTGACTCACTTGAAGGTTGCAGAGGTGAATCATCCCATACATCATCTGGCTTACGCAGAAACAGTGGCGGAAGTTATGGAAGGGATTATCCCGATAATTCTCCTGAATACTCAACTGAACACAGAAAAGACATAAAACTAAGACTGAGTTTTAAAATGTTATGAAATGTTACGAGCTGACACATTTTCAGCTCAGTCAGTAACAATAACTGGTGAATGTTGATATTGCTGAACATTTTTACCAGCCATCTTTTCAGAGTGATTGGATTCATGTTAAACTCCTTCACCAGTCCCAGGTCATGGTACATGTACTCAAGACAACTTAGCATCTAAAAAACAGCAATGATGACAAGTTAAACATGTATAAAATGGGAGATTTGCTGTCTCTGACTGTCCTGGGCTATACAGATTTAAACATTTTATAGACAGAAAATAAGGCCTCTACCCATTAACCAAACCCAAACAATTCTTATAAACAAACACAATTCATATTGAATGACAGACCTCATTATGTTCCCAGTGCCAGACGTCAAAAGTTGGTTTCTTCAGAGCTTCAATCGTCTCTTGAGATAGAGTGTACTATGAACGAAAGATGAAAATTAAACCATTGCATATGTATAGGCTATATGAATTACACCTCGAAGTTCACTCGCCACATGTTCATTTACCTTTGGATAGCTTGGAACATCTCGCCTCGGAGACAGTTTCTTGCCATCGTCCGAGAAGTTGTATTTGCAGGCACAATTTATTCTGAAAAAAATAAATTAACACCTGAGACACAGTGTAATGACATGGTGACATGGTCATTTTACTGAAGTGCACCATTTAATGTGTGGAACTTAGTTAACTAAAATAATACAAAGGGAATTTGATATATGAAAAACTGTAATCAAACGGAGGAATTAATGACTAAGCACTTTGCCATATAGAAGTTTTGTCAATCACTGGAACAGAAACCTTTTTTACCATAAGAGCTTGTCTATCATTGGAGTGTGTATGGAGACAGTGTTTTTTGACCATTAGGCTTTACCTTCCTCCTCCCCTTGAGGTCATTTCATCTCGTAACCTCCTGAGGTCATTCTTGCATTTCTCAATCTCGAGCACCTTTAGGCCTTCCACTGCAAGACATTGGCACATTAAGACATAAAGATCCTGAAAGTCTTCATTTGTATGTTTTAATAATTAACTGCAACGTCTGGTGATCTGATCTCAGACGACTCAAAGAGCAACTCACACTCGACTCTCTTCTCAAGCATAGCCAGTCTGTTTGTGACCTCTGTTTTCAGTTCATTGATCCTAAACGCCCTGACACATATCCAAACAAAAAGCATAATAATCGGAATATCGTTTAGAAAGTCTGCAATAATACATGCATACAATACAGAATATCATTTGATGGATTTGGAATGGCAATATGGCACTATTTACCTGCTGAATTGTTCTGCCACCTGAGACAGAACATTCTGGAACATATCCTCTTTTTCTAAGAGGAAGAACTGGATATTAGTCATACTGAATGACTGAGTGGCAGATACTGTATGTGAAATAAAATCTTGAAATACTTCATAATAAATGTAGAATGATTCTCTGAGATGACCGTGGTGGACACTACAGTACATCTTACCTCCAGCTTGACTTGTCGCCTGTGGCACAACTTTATATAAAAAACTGAGGAAGGAAAAAATCATATCACACAATCAGGCACTCAAAGTGAACAGAGGATCACTGTCAGCAGAGGAGTCTTAAGTCTATTATGTTGTAGGCCTACATGTATGTAGTCTAGCGATCACGTGGAAAAGAAGGGGTGCTGCCCACCTGGGAGTGTTACTTGGCATTGTGGGATCAATAGAGACAAGGGCTCCGTCAGGATCAACTAGTGATATAGCTGTGTTCCTACATGGATAAAAGAGGCTGCCATTAGGACTTCTTTACTGTAGTCAGTCATTAATTCTCATTCCCATTAAGTTCGTTTGCATTATTTCTCATTTCAGCCTATAGGGGGCACTTGTGCAGATCTGTTGTTTGTTGGCTAAATACAACATAGATAAGTATTGGTTAATGCTTCCAAAATAGGCTTCCGATGATAATCAGTCCTTTGTTCCAAGTTGAAGAACTTTAGGCCTATAAATGAAAAAAAAATATATAGGCTATGTTGCTTTGCATCATTATCACCTTGCAATGTTTGATGAAGAACACAGAAGTTCTCTGATATCATAGGGGCTGCAATGCTGACTGAAAATCACCTGCAAGCACAGTGAACAGCAGTATCACAAACTGCAATCACAAAACTGCATCAACAGAAAAATTGATATAGGCACAATAAACATCTTGTTTTTTTACTCTGTTTATTCACTAAGATTACTAAGATGATTATGATGTATTTATATCATTATTGGACTGATGACGTTCAAAATTGTGCATATGATGTCTGATTATGTGAGTGAGTAACAGTAATAAAAATAATAGGGGATGTTTGTGAGAATGTGTCACTCGTGAGTTTGTGAGACTAAGATGTCTGTCATATAAGCAGTTAAATTAAACTTGCCTTCTGCATTTTGCCATCCACATCGAGGTAGAGAGCTCGGGGGTGATAGGATGAGGAAGCCGATCCCATTGTGCTCTTTTTTCACCAGCCAACTACACCAGCAAAAGTATGGGTCAGGACATTCAAAGTTCTGGATGGAAAATAAAGCTGTGTGTCAGGACATTCAAAGTTCTGGATGAAAAATAAAGCCATTTACACAATGGGGTGGAACTGAGTGATCGAGCGCAGACCTACTTTGAAATACATTAACAGAGAATCTGTTAACTATGAAATAATGCAATTTATATGATACATAATACATGAATCGCACAAAACAATTACTTCCTTGAGGATATGCACAAGAAAAGGATTTGTTTTGAAAATAATCTTTTTCTCAGTGAACTTGTATTTAGGCCAATGCAGATTAAAACCAAAAATACACAATTATTAATGCAACAAAAACGAAAAAGCCTAAGACATGACTTGCTCAGCAGGTCAGTGGTGTTTAATACGCTAATTTGATTATATATTTGGCATGGATAGAATGGTGACGCTGAAATCATGATTTAAAAAAGGACTTACCACAGCAATGTACATGTGTGCATCTTTACTACTGATGGTGATGGGCAGCAGGCGACGTGGTAAAGGTGAATTACACATCCCTGCCAGATCCTTAAATATGAACCCACTCCTCAATGTTGCCAAGGAACCGTTTCTATAGTAGGGCAGGCTGTGGCTTGGTTGAGGTTAAAAAAAAAAAAACACAGCACTAATTAATTGAATTAGTGGTTTCTTCCATTTGCAGTGAATCATATAGGCCTATAAAGCAAAAAAAAAAAAAAAAAAAAAAAAAAAAATCGGACTTATTAAAGCTGTTTATGGAATATTTGTAATAGCCTAAATCAAAAAACATGTGGTTAACCATATCCTCAATTGCTTTTTTAGTACTCTTGTCATTTTTCACGAATTATATGGTGCTTTTAATGTAGTTGATAGTAGGCTAAATATGTTGTCAAATATGACCTGCTGTTAGTACAGTATGTCAGTCACACCTAGTCTTGTTTGCTGCACTCTACAAGCAGATGCACTTCAGTCCACAGGTGGGTCAGTCAGCTGTTGTCCTGTCAAAGCCCTCACTTCCTGTGTGTCCCATAAGCCTTTGTGCTGTTGGCAGGATCCAATGAGGTCACCTCACCTCACTGATGCTTATAGTGAGCAACAGATGTTCAATAAATGTTTTTCAAGTTACAGTAAATAACTTACAAAAAACTGGGTTTATCAAAACAAACCTCAATTAGTGATTGATATCACCAAGTGTTTATGACAATGTTTGGCTTTGATACAAATACAAAGCAAATACAGTGTAAACAAATCTTCATTCTAGCAGAGTGGAAATATGTTTGGGGACTTAAAACAGTTGTCTAATCATAAACAAAATCTAAGAAGGCTTCAGTGTTTGTTGGGACAACAGTTCAGTTGGATGTGATCATTTAGTTTTCATCTTCATGGAAAAAATGACTAGCCACAACAAACATTTTCCACTGTAGTCACATCCACCTACAGTACATAATGTGAATTATCACATGACAAGCCATCCATCCTCCATGTGTATATTTACATATAAACACTTATTTTCTAGTACCAATTAAAGGTCACAAGGTAGCACTTAAAATCATGCTATGACAGAACAACAAAAGTAGCAGTATTGCGTTGAATAAATGTTCAGAAGCAAAATGAAAGATAACTAATGCCCTAATCAAATTGTTGCTGTAATATCATTAACCATTCTCCTTGCATTTTTCAATAACGTTTGAATGTTTTGAACATTGTATATAACAAAAATGTTTCTGAACATGCTGTGTCAATGGTCTTACAAAATTTTCTAATTTATTTAAAGATATTTCGTGTGGTGTCAGTGTAGGTCTTTACCAATCAATGAAATGTTTTAAGCAATTTTATGAATAGAACAAACATGAATGAAGAGGGACCAGAAGTTAAGGAAACGCATGAAAAGGCAATTTTAATGATGAAAGTACAGCTGGATTTGAATCAGGTACAGTACGGAGAGAGAAGCACGTCAAGAGAGATAAATTAGTTTGTAAAAACACTCATTAATAAAAACATTAATAAAAAAGCTTTTACCCTCTTCTTTTAAAATAACCGCTTATCTTTGAGCCCTCCCTCACCTGATTGCACCACGTAAAATTGTTTCCAACACCGATTTGAAATATGAAAGTCTCTTAGCACATTGCTAACAAGGACCTGCAGTGTTATAGATTTGAAGCACCACAGTTGCGTAACAGTCCCAGTCCCTGGCCAGAGTCAATCTCCACAGTTTAGCTCAAGGGCTTGGATGGGGGAATGAGTGAGTGAGTGAGTTGCAAGTGAGTTGCGAGAGAGCTGTATGAGGTATTTGGTATTCACAAACAATCCTGATGGTGTTTGTGCCATTTGAAAATGTGGTCCCTTCATCTGTTTGTTATGCTGGTGATATGTTGTCCTGTGCTGGAGTTAAGGCTTTGGTTGCTTGCTTGCTGTGGGCCTCAAATTTCTTTAAACCTGT
This sequence comes from Sardinella tawilis, assembly GCA_030264315.1. Lineage (NCBI taxonomy): Eukaryota > Metazoa > Chordata > Actinopteri > Clupeiformes > Clupeidae > Sardinella > Sardinella tawilis. The sequence goes on along the minus strand of JASCQY010000388.1, from coordinate 2,207,951 downwards.
AACAGAGACAGAGCGGCACGTCAGTCGTCTTCGGGTTACGGAAAATTACAGTTTCCTAGCGGTGAATTATTTGGCAGCCTAACTTGTCCCTTCTACCATTGCAACGCTCAGGTTTTCTGAGTAGATGACCGCTTTGTTCACCCGTGACCCAAAACAAACCCTGTTATCTTCAAATTCTTCTTCCTCTTTGAAAATAATAACCCAGTCAAAGGTAACTGCACAAACACCCCAAAGATTACAGCAGTGAGGCCTGTGTGTCTATCTACTTTAACTACATGGCCAAGCTACCTTGGGAAGAAAATTCTCCTTTTTTTTTTAAATTGCATGTTCAAAGTGATTAGCACCACTTCAATTAAGTGGCCGAGGTTGTGCAAATACTTCAAAATCACACAGTGTAGTGGGGGATGACTGATAGCAGCTAGGGCTAGAGGGACAGGAGGGACAGAGGCTAAGTCCAAACATTTACTGTCTGTGTTAGTCTCCCTGGCTGGCCAGGGCTGGGTTTCCCAAAACATTTAAGATGTTAGTAAGTGCTACGTTGTTCGTAACGTATGCCATTTGCTACAGTATACCTTAAGATCATCGTAGCACTGACGAACATTGTAGATGTTTTGGGAAAGCAGTCCAGATACGCAGTGCTTTTTAAAATCTTGCATATACTGTATGCCCTCAGCAGCTTGGACACTGCTAGTGACTGTTGGCTATATGTGGGTTAAAGTGAGTTTCCAGTTGGTTTTGAGCATGTTTTGTGAAAAATCAGACTGGACTGCTTCAGCATAAAGTCTTGGTGCTGAAGGAAAACCCATCCCATGATATCACAAACTAAACATTAATTCCCATTCACATCTTCATGTGCTGCTGCATGTATGAATTTGTTCACTTGTGTCATCAGTTAACTCTGACAACCGCCAACTCCTTCAACAACAAATCTCATTCCAGTTCCAGTTCTGTCCCATGCCTACATTGGCCACTGTCTGTGCAGTAGTGTATTACACTAACAGACCTGCATGCTGTGTGCACGCACCATCAACCCACTTGTTCAAAATGCACAGCTATGAGAGATATCGTGCATGGGTTCCTTTCCACTTGCCCGTGCATTTTCATGAAAGCCGTCAGCGCCAACATAAAATACCTAATATGGTGCTTGTTGCGAGTTGGTCTCGGAATTGTATTTTGATGGTTAGAAATATACTGTATTAGAAACTGTATTAGAAAGGAATTAATAAATGCTGCTTGTTCAAAAAGGCAAGTCATTTCCAAAAATGGATTGCAGACCGCAGCCTCAACAAGCCAAATTTACAGGATAATAGGCCAATTACTGGGCAAATCATAATGGAAACTCACTAAGCATAATAGTGGAACAAGGCTATTTATGGGTTGCATGATGATTCTCAATCATTCCAGTACCGGCTTGCATTGAGTGCATCATTACCAAGCATCACCTATGCTGTTTGCTTGAGATGTGACTATTAATAGGTTGGGGCTCTAGTCTACCCGTCTACACTGGGATCGGAATCGGAGGCCACTTCAGAACTTGTTTATCTGTCCCTCACCTAGGTGAAGTAACCAGCACCATGAAATGCATCCCCTGTAAATGTGTTTTGATATCTGAAAAGTCTGATTAAAATAGTTACAGTGGGCTTGTGTAAGATTAGATTGGGGGGGGGGGGGGTGTGCCAGTGGCAAAAAGGGGGTCTATACAGGGGTTACTAAGGGCTCATTACTAACACTTGCATCCATTAGAGTGGGTCTTTGTTCATTAATTGAATAGAAGTAAATTATATGAACAGTTTTCTTCCCTATTTTTTTTGGTCAGTCTGGGAATCTAATGTCTGTTAGATGATCAGTGTGACAGGGGTTGCATTGACTGTCCAAAGGCCCCTTATCCCTCACAGAACTATTTAGAAAAGTTGGACTCTGCACTGGGGCTAACCTGTAGTACCGCTTTGGAAATGGTATTGGATAACACAACAAACACACACACTGCATTCATGCGTTTCACTCATGTAGGTTACCGACCGTATATTTACATTACAGTTCAACGGGCCTATTCATTCAGGTGTTAGTAAAACAAACATCTATCAGCTGACTCCCCTGACGTTTGACATGACTGCCCTACTGTTTTCACTTTTCACCTCTGCATCATTTTATACACATTCATGATGCCAGCTTAATAGACATAAAGGGACATTTGCCATCCATACCTGCTTTTACAGAGAGGGATATGGAACACAACAACTAATGAGGTAGCAGAAACTCTTCCGTTGTTTACCGAGCACAACACGTGGGTTCTAGCAGAGAGGTTAGAAGTGGAGCAAGAGGCACAAACGTCCGTTAGGTTCCGTGTTCTATTTTCTCAAGGGGGGGGAGGGGGGTCCCCTTTATACAGACCAAAGTCAAGCCCCTACACACTGATACAAAAGATCAGTTAAAAGTTTATATTGTGACGTACCTACTTATAAAGACCGGAACTATTCACGTTTGTCCACTGTAATGTACAGTATTGCTGTATGTTACTCTATCTTGGTCAGTATTCAATGATCTTTGGTTCTAGAAGAGAGGTTTTGATATTCATAAGACTAAATCCAACGTCTGCGTAAAGGAGGTGCTCACCCTCTGAGTCTTGTATGATATCCACACCATCCCCTAACCTCCTTATAAACCAGTCGGGAGAGGAGCTGGAACAGACACACACAGATAGATTTAGATGCATGTCAGCACTTTCATTACTGTCTCTCTCTCTCTCTCTCACACACACACACACACACACACACACACACACACACACACACACACACACCACAGATTAATAGAGAACATTTGTAAACCGTCCTCACCAAACAGGCCAAGACGTCGGCAGTGATGAGCATGTAGAAAACGTTGTTCCACCCCGTCGGGGAGATGACGCCGGCCAGCAGAGGGCCAAGGGCAGCACCTGGTGGACAGTGAAGAAACGAGTGGAGCTCATGAAGTTAATGCACAGGGGGGCCAATGACACTATAAAAACAGGCGTGGCTCTCAAACATTATGGCGTGTGAAATATACATAAAAAAACAACACACATAATATCTAGGCACTGCATAAGATCTAGTCACTGTTGTTCCAAGTGCTAATAAAGCATGAATGACCATGATCTGCATAGAAAAAAAAACGCCCGTGTCAATAAACATTCAACAACGTAATATCAAGGCACAGGACAAGATTTAAACTAAGCACAAGGTTTAAACTAAAGTGAAACACGAAGCACATCTCCCCACTGGGCTTAATATAATGTGTAATCCGGACAGAGTCAAAGACAAAGTCAAAGATAGTGTTGAGATCCTCTTTGACTTTATTTGGAATACAGCAAAAGGCCAAAGAAAGTAAAAACCCTTTAGGACATATAAATTTGGTGATAAAAAGAATATGTTGCTTTACTACTAAAAGATGAAAAGAAGATTTAGAAGGTCTCTAGATGGCATTGGCAAGGCAAGGCAAATTTTATTTATATAGCGCATTTCATACACAGCGGCAGTTCAATATGCTTAACAACTATGAATGCAGAGAACTGTAAGGAAAGGAGATAAGGAAATAAGATGACATAAAAACAAACAAACAAACAAACAAACAAACAAACAAACAAACAAATAAAATGAGGCAAAAGAATGCCAGAGAAAATAAGACATAGTACAGATAAAGAAAGAAGGTCAGTACAGGATCTTATTCCCACTGTGAATCACCTGCATAGGGTCTTTACAACAGTTAGATTTCTACTACCAAATAGCCTACCAGTTTTTACTTTTACTGTGAATTGCCTACACAGAGGGTCTTTTTAACAGCCAGGTTACTCCTATCAAATAACCTACAAGATAGTTTTTACTTTAACTGTGACTTGCCTACAGATTGATTGCTAGAAAAAAATAAATCAATATCACCACATCAGTCTACACATCACTTTGGATCGGCCTTCCACTTCCTCCCCCTAATACACATTATCAATCTTGTGGTCCTGGGGATCATACCCCCATATAAAAATGAAAGGCTTGCGTTCTTTGAAAAAGATTAGACAAAAACCATAAGCATAGTTAATTCATGTAGCATAACTGGCCCAAGGGTAATTCTCTTTAGCAGTTGGTCACATGGAATGTATGGCCACATGCACTGCCTGAGGCCCCCAGCACACACAGGCCTTATTGCATGGGGCCAAGGCAGATTCCACTGCACTGTGCTAAGACTGTCTGGCATCTAACATTACTACCACAGCCAATACCGTTGCCCTAACTTGCACTTTGGAGTAAAAGTTGTATTATTTGAGATGTTTAACTTTTAATCAGATAGGATAGTAAAGAAATGATGAAAGAGAGAAAGAGAAGGGGAGAAGCAATAACATGAGTACACAGGTGACTAAAATTATTTGTGTTTAAAAAGAGAGAGGGTCCTGTGCACGTCAAGCTCAAGACTAGAGCAGGAAATGGACCGGCTCTGCTCCCTTACCTATTGATCCTGTTCCGTCAATGATGGCCGTTACGGTTGCCAAGGCTCTGGAGTTTCCTCTCAGACACTCATGGGTTCCCTGACAATGAGAGAGAGAGAGAGGGGGGGGGGGGCGGGAGGTGAGACCTTTAATCTGAAACCAGTTCAAACTGCACCAGCGGCATCAGACATGACCTGCTCTCGCTTGGCCGTGCTGGGGTGGTGTTCACGTGGGCCTCAGACGGTGGAGCTTACCAGGTCAGCTGACACGGCCGTGGTGATGAGGGCGTAGGGCCCATTGACCAGTGCTCCACACACGAGCAGCATACCTGACCGAGGAGGAGAGCAGTCCAGTTAACAAAGCATTCAGGGTCACCATACATGACAGGCATGCAGTGAGATCAATACTATTAGCATAATTTTAAGGATGTCACTCAGAGTAGGCATGCAGTGCAATCAATAACACCCCGTATCGAGAAACTTGCATAACAGCAACATAACCCTTGCACTGACACAAATGTGTCCATGGAGTATTCATTTTGATTTTGCTAAAACAGTTTATGAAATAAAGGACTTTTAGATCTGAAAGAAAGGATTTACCGATTGTGGTTGGCACACCATTTTGTCCAACGTGGTTGTAGAGAAACAGCTTGGGGAAAGAAAACAAGATCAGCCATTAGAAAATCTCACTCCAGTCTCCTGGCAGAAGACAGTGAATCCTCACAAAGTATTGCTGGTAAACTGAGACACACTTTCTGACTCGCCTACGACTCTTCACCTGAGTTCTAATCCCACAGCAAACTTGAGGCTGAGGTGAAAAATGACTGCGGCACTTTCGCAAGGCCCCTGACACCTGCCCTTGAAACCGCGGTTGCCGGTACTTCACACAAGAAACGGGACCAAAAGTCTTTTTTTTTTCTCGCTTCTCTCTCATTCCTACGGTGCTGCTGGTCAGTATAACCACAGAGGGTAAAAGCGGAGCGAGAGGAACCAACGTCCGTTAAATTCCGTGTTCTATTTTTGCAAGGGGAGGGGGGCAAA
>JASCQY010000388.1:2186542-2201305 GCA_030264315.1 Sardinella tawilis | reverse complement strand
GTCAGGCAGAGCGGGGCTCAAACCTGCAACCCTCTGGTTGCCGAACGGCACCTCTACCACCTGCGCCACCACCGCCCCCACATACATATATATACATAGTTCTAAACTAAGCGGGCTGCATTTCACATGTCTGATTAACTGGCAGATAGGCTCTATCTAGGGTTAACGGAAAAAGACTGAGCAAATACGAACTCCTCCTAAAGTGTTCATCTAACCTGCATCCTTCTCCACCCTTTTCTGAATACAGTGGAGCTGCAGAGGTGCAGTGCAATGAAGAATGGAGAAGCAAAGACAAACCAAGCGCTGTGTGTGTGTGTGTGTGTGTGTGTGTGTGTGTGCTTTGTCACTGGTAATAACAAGGCCACTAAACTCACAGGGATTTTTAAGGCTCCACAGAAGCTGATGGCCTCGGCGTGGTCCTCAGATCGCTCCACCACACTCTGTGAGGCACCAGGCGGAGGGCTACTGAAGATCTCTTCATTACTGGAGTTTCTCAGCAGAGGCTCCTGTTCTGCATTCTCCTGCTGTGTAAGCAAGACCATGTACACAGAGAAAAAGAGAGTGTGTGTGTCAGGTTACAATCAGCTGACAGCTAATTAAGTTGGCATTATAAAAAACTAAATTGCTGCTTGAGAACTTCTGAGGTCTTCATACTTACATGATGCTGAGGGGGTGTACAGTTGACATCCTCAGGGTCTATGTGAAGGAAGGTTAAAAAATAAATAAAATGACAAGAATGAGATGGAAGGGTTACTAACTACGCTGAATGACAGCATCATTATTTTTTTGTTTTGATAATTATTGTTAAATTATTGTTCTCATAAGTTTCAAGGTTTTGAAGTCAATGGCCTTAGGTCAGTTTCTTCAAATTCATTTCATCAAATTCGGACCGCTGAAATTCAGAGCTTCATCAACTCGGTGTCTAGCTACTTACGCTCAACCAAGAAGAAGAAACACAAGACTCCAGTGGTTCCAATAATGATACCAGGGACGATGAAAGACAAGCCCCAGGCAGACGACACAAACACGCCAGCAATAAGCGAGCCCAAGATGTTCCCCACGGACGTGTGGGAGTTCCAGACGCCCATGATGAACCCACGCCTGGAATGTGGAAAAAATAATAATAATAATAATTTTTAAAAAATCATCTACTGAGTCCACCAACCCAACTTATAATCCTTTATCCGATAGACAGCATCATCCACTGGAATTGTGGTATACTTTGTTATAGTAATATTCTGTATGAATGAATTGCAAGAACTGTTTAACCTGACTTTTCTGATACTATAAGATGACTTAGCTACACCATTTATGGGCGCTTCAGAAACAAGAGTTTATGTAAATGTTCCCATTTGAATGGTGCTCAACTGTGTGTGTTATTACATGGTCACAGATGCCCTTGTTTTAACAGAATAATTTCAAATCACAAGGTGCAATCACAGGCGTGTGGCATGATAACCCAGCTGTGGCTGTGGAAAATATAGGTACTGATACTGCAAGATCAGCTAGACTAATGTCAGGGGAGATAGGGTGAGGGAGGGAGGGAGAGAGGGGGAGAGAGAGAGGGAGAGCAAGCAAAAAGAAAAATTCACTTACTTCCCCTTTCCAAACCAGTTTCCAACGCATGCTACCACTGCAGGCCAGCCTGTCGTCTGCACAAGTCCATTCATAGCCTATGAGAGAGGAGAAAGACCATCACAACAATGGGCGTCATACTCTCACATGACCTTGAAAACCAAGTCTGTCCATCTGACCGTGCACACAGTCATGTGATATTTGTCCCTGGTGACCAAGTCTTTCGTTTTACCGCCTAATATGACCTAGTAACAGCTATGTGGTCTCGGGTATGCGTTTGACATACATTTTAAAACTTGGGAGACGAAGCCTCAGCCTTAGTGCTCAAGAAAAACACATCCAACAACACTCCCAGATATTCTAATCAGCATCAGGGGCTAGTTAGCTTAAGGGTAACAACATACAGCAGCTGATGTGATTAGGCCAGCCAAAATGGAGAAGTGGCTAATTAAATACCAGTCGGTCCTATTTACATCTTTTAGCCCAAGAGATAGGCCTCCAGATTCAGATGTAAACAGAACAGGTACGCCATTTCTGTGGCCGTTTAAGATAACTACTTGCAGTATGGTTCACCTTAGCCGACCTAGAAGGAAGAGACGCATCACGAATGAGACTAATGGAGCTCTAGTAGCATGTCTACTAACAGCTGAAACACAGCTAAGGTCACAGCAAAAAAACACAAATCATAATACTATCAAAATACTACATAAAATACAACATAAAATACTACTGACTCTACTTCAGTTATGAAAGATCATATAGGACAACGATAACCATGGCCTTGAGTAACCTCAAGCTGATCCTTTGATGTGATGGGAGGATTTCCTCTGCGAAGGCAGCCTAGTTACTGCTGGTGCTTAGCACTCATGCACAGGATGTGGTGGCATTCAAAGTAGTTACAGCAAAAGACACGTTCCACTCCTGCTACTGTATGCTGTAATTGATTCTACTGGTCACTGTGACACCCTTCCTAATCAGTTTTTTGAATGAAAAATCTAACATAAAAATAACATAAGGGAAGTGTCCTTGTGGTTTTGGGTTGAGCTCATGGGCATTTGAAAAAAGTAGGTACTGTACATGTAAATCGAGAAGCACAGCTGACCTGGACAAAGGCGTAGTACCAGATAGAGTGGATGTTCAGGTAGTAACCCAGGCCGAAGAGCGAAGTGAAGATCCCACTGAGGAGCATCCCTGAAGTGAGGTAGTAACGCAGTGGCAATCGCTCCCCAAAGATGCCACTGTTTGAGAGAAAGCAAAGCTCAGGGCCACATATACAAAAGCACCGATGTCTCGTTTAACTGTGTAAACAGTACCATACCTGAAAAACATGCCAATGGCATAGGCCACAAGGAAGGAGTTATCAACTGCTCCAAAAAGTGTTTGATAATTGTCCTGGTCTGGATTAAAGACAAATAAATAAGACATAAAACATCATGAGACACAGAAAGTCATCCAGACCAAATGAGACAGACTTGAGATCTACTGTTCTGCTGCTCAGTGGCTTTGTTAGGTGTATTACCACCTCACAGAATTAAGTATTTGCATTTCTTTGAGGAAAACACTAGACACTCACCAAAGGGAGCCCAGTCACACCAGGTGTCATTGTTGGTGATATTCAAGTCGGCAGGCCGAATGACATTGGAACAGTTTCTGTGCAGTTCACTCTGACAATGGAAAAGGACACATGATCCATTATATAGAATCCCATCACTTTCATTGGCCAAGTGGTAAAACAGTATAGCATAACCCCATCAATGACACTTCCATTTCTGCGGACAGTGTTCTTCATCTCTTACCTTGACAACGCTGATAGGTTTTCGAGACAGATGATAACTGGTGTAGAACAGGAATGTCAGGAAGAGAATGAAGCCTCTGTACCTAAATAAAAATGCGTACGAAGGAGATCAAAATAAATGTAACCTTACCCCAATAATTATCTAAGATGCTCAGCTGCACAGAAGTGATTATACAGCACGGTGGCCAAAGTAGGCTTGAGGGTTAGGTAGTTATGAAAAGCACATGGACAGTATGAGCAGCAGTTACAGGGGACATAATACAGGCTCTGTATTACCTATTTACATTTCCTCTATGCGGCGGCTACGGGAGGCCACTAGCAAGGATACAGCTGCAAACAGAGCTGAAATTCATCAGCAGACTGAGTGCACTACTGCTGAACTGTGCAGTTTGCCTAAAGCTATACAACAAACGTTGGTTAGGTCTATGTGCAATGCTTCAGTGCATGCACTGTAAGCACCTCTTTTTAGGAACAAAGAACTAAGCTGCCGCAACAATCTCAGCTGGGAAATCACCTTCATAACATAACTGTCATGGCATTAATGTTTGTTAAAGTGAAACACACATCCCTCCCCGTTTCCAATGAAAATCAGCCCTTATTTAGCTAACGTTAATGTTATGTGATCACATAACATGTATCGGTTTGGTCGGATAGTTACTTACCAGCTGTCTCTAGAGAAGGAGGTAATGAGTTTAATGCCTGGAGCCAACGAAGACCTCATCTTCAGTGGAATTCGCTAGCGTTTCCCTCGTAATTAAAATAGATTAAAATTGCCTTTTCAACGTTATAAAATCATAGTTGCAATGTGCGCACCTAAAAGAAAATAAAAGTACGGTTCTGAAATGTTCACACCGCCATGTCTGAAAATAGTCCGTCCAGCAAAAATCGATACGATAAACTACACACAACTATAGGCTACTTGCCAAATGGGTGTCAAGTTTTTTTGTTGTTCAAAGATAAATCTAATCCTTTATCAGACAACTTGTCTGTTTTTGTCTAAAATCTTGGTTAAAAAGAACGAAACCCCAAAACTGTTCAAAAGGATAGTGCTGAGACTGTTGTCATATCCCAAAGCAAACATCTTCCGAAAGCACTGAGTTTCCAAGGATTTCCATATTCACAAGCTGTCGTCGGTTGTCAGAGTTTTAATCCGGTTCTCATTTATATTCACCGTCTGAACTAACTCATCATGTGACTATTAAATGTTCCTTCATTCATGGAATATAACCATAAATGTTTCAAAGTAGCCATTGCTGTTTTCGAAATCCAAGTCCTGCACCCAAATGGCAATCTGGCGACTTGAGCATGTGATCCCAACGTGACGTCACGTTTTAAAGGAATGGGGAAGTTAACCCTTTAATGACTGAACCAGAGAGGTCTTCAACGGGCTCTGACTGAACTGAACTGAACGCTGAAGCTCCATGGTGAATGCCATTGATACACTTAATTTAGTAGATAGGGTGAAGGACTCGTATGTATGGGAATGCAGTTCACTGTATTCCAAAGAAACGAATTGTAAATTAATGAGATGGAAATAGATAGTGTTGGCTCCACATTAACCCTTATTAAGAGGACACTGTTGGACACACAATGCAACTTGTATTCAAACTTTCTGTATGATTGACTTTGTGATAAAACCTATTTATAACCACCAGAGATTTATCTGACTGAGGTGTAACTGACTGAACAACTTTCCAAATTGCTTTACAGTCAACAGGTGAGGGCTGAACTCAGTCACCCCCCTCAGTTGCAGAGATGACCACAGGCCAAAGAAGAATGGCTTCCCATGACACATGTCATGCAGGGGAGCCTGCATAGCTGAAAATATACAGAGAATCTGACACACCCATGTTATCTATAACGGAATGAGAGGACGACTGGTATGCAAAGGCCTAGCTCTGTCATTGAACACTCATCTGTAAAAAAAAGGTATATTCAATGAATGACTGTATGATCAGACTGTCAAATGAAAAAGGGAAATAGTCTAATAAATCATCCTCACACCTCCTTGAGTAATCACTGTTTTGACATTCATCAATTGAAAATAGACTCAGGTTCTGGAAAGGAGGCGGTCACCATGGTCTGGGTTAAGAGACAACTTCCTCATTCCTCCAGACACTCAATATCTCCTTAAAATTTGTAGGTCAATGGACTTTTCCCTGGTGGAACTATTGATGTTGGTGGCCATTCTAAGTGCCTACAATCACAAACCAGGTACATTGATTTGGAAACGTTGAGCAAAGGTTATCTGTCTGAGCGTGATACCATGGCATGTCTTTATGTGTTTTTTATCCTTTTTGTTTCAATTGGCAGCTCCAGTTCACACGATGGATACTGGCATAATTTGATGCGACTTGCTGTAGCTATGCTAAAACAAGCGTTTTTTTTTTCTATTATGTGTACAACTACATAACCAAAATACCAAATCCACCATGAACAAACCAAACATACAGACAGAGGGGAAACATTTATTTTCACAGTAATGACATGTAACACATACACTACAACTGCACTTCACAAACAGGACACACAGTAAAAATACACTGTAAAGGAAGACCTGAACCTGACCTGAGCAAAGCAACAGTACATTTATGTTGTCAAAAATGTAAACAATCTACCCTGCACACTGCAATGAGATATTCTTCAGGTAATCAGTTTGTCAAGCTCTATAGCCTAGAGAGCTGCACAGTGGCTTCAGGCTGATAAGACTTCGGTCTCTGTCTTCAACAGTGCTTGATTGCTCGATTAAAATACACAGTAAATAAAACTTACAAAACCTACAGAATACAAGGACACCCAAACTAGACATTTCAAATCATGCTCTGTTACAATTCTACAAAGTGTGATAGAATCGATCTGGTAATGTCAGTGAGGCACTTATAGTAAACGACCTCCCTCTGAGTAGTCACGTCGTCTACCATTATCAATCATAAGCTCCACTCTCCCTTTCATTAGGAGACAGCATACATGCACATCCACCATTGAGTGTTTTTGTCCAATGCTAATGCTAAAACTGAACCTGCCTGAGGCTATGGCTATTTCTGCGTACCTTATCTCCCCCTTGGCCAGCCTAATGTATGGCTAGGCCTGGGTGTAACAGCATACCACAACAAACTAATTTTTAAACTAATATTTATGGTAAAGGTGCTGTCGTACATCTACACATACAACCCAAAATCAAGCATGTGTTCAAGTGGTCTCTCTTCATAAAGAAAAACAATCCAGTGTTTTTTTTGTCATTATATTGTTTACTTCATTTAACTTCATCAAAACCCTTCTGAAATGGCTTGGCTTCTTTCGGTTTATTCGTGAATAGAGGTCAAGTTCAAAAGAAAAAAAAAAAGGGGGATCAAATAGAAATCTCATCTCATTTCTTCGGGGACTGGGCGTACATGGAGGCCACCCTGCGGGTGGAGGCGCGGTGGCTGGCGTTGCCCTCTCTCTGGTCACAGCTGAGCAGCACAGACTGCAGGGCCTGAGCGTAAGCTGGAGTGGATGAAAGAACAACTTCAGTTAGGCCTTGAGAGACAGGAGAACATTCATTTTGAACACACTGTACACATATAGTAGTTCATGTCGCTGCAGATAACTGTGGAGTGGAGTGAAGTGGAGATACTGATGCAAATAGTGTTCGTACTGTACATCTGCCTGCAGTGAAACATATGGCATCTTATCACCACTTGGAGGAGGTGCAATGGAAACTCTCCTATGAGGAAAATTAGATATGGCGCCATTTCAACAACAGCACATGCTTAAAATCCATTAAAATGTTGCAAATGCTGATGTGATTTAAATCATTTACAATGACTTAATGACACAAATTACCAAATCCGTTCCATACTGGCCAGAATTCTTTAAACATGGAATATAGCAATCCTTGGTCATGGAAAAATTTAACAAAGCTATCAAATCGATGTTTTGTATTTAAATGAAACTACTTTTAAACATTCTATTTGACTCCCTGGCGCTCTGTGCAGGAAACACAACCTTTAGGGTTTTTGTAGAAAACACAGTTATTGGCACATGTGTCTGGATGGGAATCCCAGAAGCTATCTCCGCAGAAGCACAGGGCAGGCAGGTCGACTTTCTCCTGCGTTATTCTCTCCCTCATCTGTGCCCTCAGGGCTTCGATGTACCTGCCAAATAGATACACATACAGTACATGTAAGCTGAGCATCATGGCATTGGCTTGCAGATTTAGTATAACCGATTCTCTACATGCATCTCTGTTGGCACACTGTGTTGGACTGGACCTACATACAGTTAGGCATTGGCATTCAAACGTCATTTGAATTCCTTAGCCTCACAGCCTTTACTGGTTTCTTGTACAGTAAGTACCGGGGGAAATTAGAAAAGAGTGAAAAGTGAAGAGTGAAAAACCCATTTGGTTTCACCTTGTGGCTTCTCTGCATTTCTGCGCCTTCTCTTTCCTCTTCACGGTCTCGGCCCTCTCCTCTTCCTCGAGCCTCAGCCGCTCCAGAATGAGGTATTCCCTTTCAGCCAACGCTGCCTTTTCCTCCTCTTGCTGCCGTAGTCTTTCCAGCTTCTGCTCTTGCACTTGTCTTTGTTGTTCTTTTTCAGCTTTTATTCTGAGCATATTGAGAAGAGGGGAAATGGAACAAAAACATCCACCACAATAACAATTAAAGAAGTAATCTGAGGAATTGTAACTATTACCAATGAGTGAGTGCAATTACTGAACCATAACCTGTAAAAATATTAGCCGTCATCAACCTCAAAGACCAGGGATATGGGTGGATTGACTTTGGATTTTCCTTAAATTTGTGTGATTGAGTCACCTTGTGATTCTTCTTAGATGTTTCCGGTGGCGCTGGTGCTCCTTCACTTGCTCCCTCTCTATGTCCATGAAGAGGCGGCGATACATGAGGAACTGGGACTGCCTCTGCAAATGCAAAACGTGAGTGTAGATGAGCAGCAGCATCTTTATGAAGCGTAGCGCAACTGCCTTTCAAGAGGTCCTAACTTTCTGGAACAGTGTCAGTATGAGTCCAACTTTACATTTGTGTACTTGTGTACTAAAAAAGTAAATATATGTATAAAACAAACAATTAAAAAAAAAATCCTAAGAAGTCATAAGTGTTATTGCAGCTGATGCTTTTGCAAATTTGGAATTCTGCATTCAATAAAATGCATTATGCTTATATACTGTATGTATGGTATATATACATATATATATATGGGCAATTCCACAGAAAAGTAAACCTCAACATGGAAATTATGTTTTTTTAAGGCTGTCAATTCCATGGAAATGTCACAGGCGTAATAAATTTGAGGTTAATTTTACATTACTCAAAAGGTGTTGATTTTCATCAATTCATCATTCAAACTTGTGGTGTTGTTTTTACACCTGTTTGGTTCAGCTATGTCACATCCATAACGCCAGTTTTCCCAAAATAACTCCAATCAGAAATGACTTATTTATGACCGAGTTTTTTTTTTCTGTGTTCATTTAGGACTCCTTCATAATACAAAGCAAAGGATTTCTGTGATGCTCTTTAAACTTCACAGACTTTATGGAAAAACAGTAACCTCCCAAAAAGGCTTGTCCATTTTATGTCACGTCCATAACGCAAATTAAAAGGCTCATATTCTCATGATGTAAATCATGACATGGATTTTGAGTGTTTTTTTGCATTCAGCTATGGAGGTTGCAGAGTTCAATGAACACAAAAATGAAATATTGCTATGCTTGATAAACGCTGGAATATGTATACAGTATATCTGCATAATTATGATAAAACAAATCAGTCAGAAGGGAGTTGAATTATTTCAGGCTGATGTGGCTGAAGGTCCAACCTGTTTTTTAAGCTCCTCCTGGTCTTGGTAAGGCCATAGCACTTTGGAAGCGCGGTAGTCTGTCCCAAGGCCGGGATGTGGGCCAGTAGGGTATGCTTCTCTCAGTAATCTTTCACTCGCCTGGGACAATGAAAGGAGAATGACAGAGATATGAAGGTCATTAAAATATGGTCATATGAAGATCATTAAAATTGGTAATCCAGCCCTGTCTCAATGGACAAATTTTTTTAACCAAAACATCTCACTGCACTGCTTCCATGCATCACAGTGCATTTGAAATCATGAAAATACATTTTCACATCGTATGTTTTTATTTCTCTGTGCGTGCTGTATGGTAACGGTATTGGATGCCTGCATATTCCTCAGGTTAAATAAAGTACCCCATGTATCTCTATCAAGCCTGCAATGCGTGTAGAAAAACACTGATGTTTCCTAACCTTTTTATTCTGGAAACTGACGGTCTTGACCTTGTTTTCCTTGGATGAGGAAAGATTCTGCAAACAAAGAGGATGATCGTGTTGTCCAACCAGTGAGATCTCCCCATCCTCCTCTGAATCTTTATCGTCTTCCTCCTCTTCGTCTCCCCTGTCTTCTCTTGAAGTCTGTGGTGCCTGCTTCTATATTGGGTGGGAAGCAATGACATATATGCACACTGTTACTATACATATGGCATAGAAATGGCAACAGTGACCAAAACCTCACAGACTCACATCTCTTGTAGGAGACACTTTCCATATCCCCCCAGGAAGCTCAGACATCTCATCCCCTTCTTTGACTGTCTGACAAGCGGCTAGTCGGTGCCGGACCAGCTTCACCACTTTGCTTAACTACAAAACAAAGGCCAACATGGTATAATCAAGATATAGTTACCAGAAGAAACAATACTGACTGACAAAATAACAGTTGACACACTGATTTAGTCTTACTTGCTGACTTGGCTGGTTTGCGTGGGCGTCGCCCCTTGCATCCACTTCCTGTGCTGGTACCCAGCGGGCTCTAGGGGAGCAGATGGCCAACTCCTCCGGAAGCCAGGGAGCCTGTGGGCCTCTCCTGGGGCTCAGACGCTGGGCTGCAGCACTGCTTTGCTGCAGTACTCGCCCTTCCTGCTCAGCCTGAAAGCCCAAAGTCAAGTCAATCATAGAGCAACCATGACTACTGACATTCAGTGGTCTAGTGTTACATTCCAGTCACTGGTGATAATGATGAAAAGGATATTTAACAGCTCTGCAGAGATCACAGTCACCACCTCATCAGCGTTACACCACAGGGTGAGAAAAGGGAAACAATTCACAGTTGAACTGTTGAAGTTACCTTAAACAAAGTCCTTCTAAGGCATATAAGTGTCTCTGCCTTAGATTACTTGGGGGCTATTTGAGCACATAGATATCAAAACTTATATCTATGTTTGAACACATATTAGGATATGCAGGATGATAATTTTGCGTAAAGCGCCTTCTTGGATCTCACCGTTTCACAAGATCTCTGCAGCTGTTGTTTTTGTCGGATTTGAGCCTGTTGGAACACACGTCGGCGCACAGTATCTTGAAATCTGAGCAAATCAAGTTCCTTCTTCCGGAGCATCTCTGTCTGCAACTCATGTGTGTGAACAGCAAGAACCTGCAAATATAGATTATTTTTTATTGAATTAGGCTATAAGTATATATCTACCGTTACAGTAGCACTTTTTGCAATATACATCATATGAGACTGGGTGAATGAACACAGCAAAAATATGCGATTAAACAATAATCCCAAGCCTATAGCAGACATCATGTTAGTCGTCATCTTTTTATAATCAGCAACAGCTATTTGAACAGCTAACAGTTATTTGAAGCATCCTACGGCATTGAGAAAAGTCAAGTAAGGTTTTCAGTTACTTACGTTTGGATGTTCCTGCCATTCATGCACACTGTCCACCCATGCCCCTACTGTCATTAGAGATGGGTTCCTTTCTGCAAGGATTCTGAAGTCAATCATACTGCGCTTCCTTTGGACTTCATGGCTCGCTTGTTTGGTATTTTTGGAAGTAACATTATGGCGTTTATTTGATGTCACCCTTTTCTTTACTGGTAGACTCATATTTATTATATCGGACTCCCCACGACTGATGCTAACGTTAACCTTCCAAGCTAATCCTTATAAGTTTAAGTGTTACCTAGGCATCTTTAAGTAAGATTTCCATAGTCAACAATGTACTCAAGTCCGTCCAACAATGTTCCGGCGACTGGCTTTGTAAAAAAAAAAGCAGTTAATAAGCAAACTATCTCTCACGCCATGAAATTTCAGTTAAAGAGACATTTGTTGATAGCGACGGTAGGGGACAACCAGGGGACAACCCTTCATCCAAACATTACAACCATTTTGACTCAACCCGCCGGGCTCTCATTGGATGCCCGGTAAAAACAAACCGCGCCCACGGTGCTTCTTTAAATAGCTCCGTTGGAAAAGCCAATATCCCAACAATGGTTCCTTTTAAAATCATCATCATCATCATCATCACCTACGAGTGGAATTCTGTTTTGTCACTCACATTGCGCATTTTATATCCTTTAGATGCAATGAATGTAAAGAAACCCAACTCAACATTATTTTTTACAATTTGACACAATTTAAAATTGTGTAGGTAAAACTAGTTGCAACAGTTTTTGACGGAAAGATCATTGTCATAGAAAAAGACGGAGATGAGGAAAGTTTACACATTTCTGGCAACTGTAGTGCACTTGGGCAAATGCAACTGCTGTTGATGCCTCTAAGGATTCCTCCTGTTTGTACACAATGTACATGTGCATAAACAGTACCAGATTGTTGTTAAGGCATGTTGTTCCAGTGTGCTGCCCCAGAACTATTCGTTAGTGTCTCCGTCTCTGTCTCTGTCTTGTACATTAATGTATATGCATGAATTTAGAGAAGAATTGCAGGCTTTCTTGACAAAGCCTGCTCTCAAAATCTGTGTTCAACCAGAACAAAGAACCTACTCACTCTTTTGTGTGAATCAGCAACCACATTCTCTCTGTGCAAGAGGAACAGTATGCACTGTAACTAATAGAAAGAGACACAATTATGTAATTGTAGGGAGTTATGTCAGAAAATAGTGTGGCACAAAACCACATCATATGTGGTGAGAATTACACCAACAGGCTATCTGTATTCATCCAGTCCATGTTCAAGTGTAGGCAGCAAATAATTCAAACACCAGACAAGCATAAGGAAAACTGCTATTATTTGTGTAAAATAATAGAACAAAACATACAGTATTAATAGAAATAGAATAGAATAGAAAGATGATATGAGTTTATGTACATATAAACATTGAAATATTTGAAATATTGTATATGTCCTTACAGAGAAAAATACTCTCCTCTGTATATCTTTACTAGGCTTTTGTAATTGCGCTATAAACACAACATTTCAACACAAAAATGTGGACAAGCTTTGGGAGGGGATCGGGCACCGAAAAAACAAAATTGCTGTCTTCTCTATTCTCATGTTTTCATCCATTCATTGGTGCTGTCTGAAAAATTCATTCTGTATGATTAGCTCCTTAAAAGGCTGAGAGACAGACACAGTTTCACTGCATTTTTTTACACTCAGTAACCATATATGACAGTAAAATGCCTTGTATCCTTGAATCACTTAGAATCACAGTCAGAGTAACATCAGATTGATTAATATTGCAGATGAACATTTTTACATTTTGGCCATGTAGCCTAAACCTGCGCATCTGATTGGGCCATGAGAAACAATAGTTGTAAATGTTCTTACATGAGTTCAAAGTTGTTGCATATTTATTCTTTAATAATATTGATTCTATAAATAGTTCTCTCTCATAAATTCTTTAATCCCTTCAGTAAAGAAACAGTCTTTCTTTCCCCAATACAGTCAAACGTTGGCCGAAGTGAAATCAAACCGTGCTCACAGCAAAACACCCATATATACATAGATAAAAAAAATGGTTTGTACAGCTTCCTGTTGAGATATGTTGAAGTTCCCCAGCAGCATAACTTGGACCGAACTGTGGACATTCAGGTGGTTGTGGAGGTGTCAGGCTCTGATGCAGGCTCAGCTTTGTCCTCGGGCTGGTTAGAGGCGAGAGGTGAGCCTCTGGGCGTCCTCTGGGAGCGGCTGGAGCTGCGGCTCCGTGCGGGGGAGGGCGCCGCAGGTGGGCTCTGGCCTTGCCTCTTGCGGTGATGTGCGGGGGGCGAGTTAGTCGGTGTGCGGGGGTACCTGCGAGAGGAACGTGCCGGGGGCTCCGGAGAACGAGAGGATGGGGGCAAAGGGCTGTTGTAACCGGAGGGGTTGGTTCCATTCGAGGTGCAAGCTGTGCATGTAGAGCCTGGATCACTGGTAACAGATCCCTGGAGAGATTTATCATCAGGTTTAGAAGGGCATGTTGACTTTGGTACTAAAATATCCCATCAGGGTTCTTCATATACAGTATCAGTGTTCTTAGAAGAACCCTGTGTGTAGGCTACTGCATGCATATCTCAATTTAGTCCTATTCAAGCCAGAAATATGAACACAGCTTTAGACCCTCACTGTCTCCTAAGTGTGTGCCATAGCATTACACATGTGAAGATGTATAGCTAACAGTAAGTGTTAACGAATGAATGCCTTTTAAATGTAGTGTCACCTCTTTTCATTCTTTTCATTTTCGTTCTACAGTAATTGTATCTGCAAGTGCCAAGTGCCTTCCAAGTTCAAGTCAAGATGGAGACCCTCCCCTTCCATTCTGCCGTCGTGCCAGTCATTCTCTTTACTGCCATTTCAGGCATGGCAAAAGGATGAAAAAGTCAGTTAGCCTACCTTCTCTTTCAGGATGTAGAGTGACACTGGGTTTCTGCGGTCATGATTCGTCAGTTTAGGACTGACCTCATCTGCAGGTAAGACATACAAACACAGGTTAGGTCTGATTAAACAATTCAGGCCTCAGTTATGGGGTTATGGTTTTAATGGGGTTTCAATGGGGAGGCATACTTTCACTCTTGTCTTCATCATGATCAAGGAGATGGTCCTCATGATTCTCTGATCTTTTCTTCATTTTTTTCCTTTGCCGTTCAGATCTGAAACGATTGAAGGAAACAAAAGCTGCATTGCTTCCTTTGAAAATATTCAATACAATGTACCATAGCATGAGAGCAGTGATACTACTGTAAGTAAAAATAATGACAATGTCTATATACAAAGCATAACCCAAAGCATTGGAGAAAACAGACATTTTGAAACTGTAATGAAACTGCAATCAAACCTACTTTTTGGTGGGTTTCCAGCAGGCACACACAGTCACAAGGGTTATGAGGAGAAAAATGCCCCCAGTCGACAGAATAATATAGAGGGAGCTCCTTTCTGTCACAAAGAGAGTCATAACTTCATCACTTTGATTTTAAAACATTCCTATGCATTAGGCCTATATAATGTGTACCTATGTCAGTGTAGAAGACAAAATAATCATGTATATCCATATTTTAAAAGTAAAGACCACATTCAAGAGATCACATGTTATTGTTATTTTGCTGTTTCTTTGTCTTTGTTGTGTATGATGCACCTACTATAGACTGTGAGTTTGATTGGCATGCTCT
>JASCQY010000388.1:2139872-2156891 GCA_030264315.1 Sardinella tawilis | reverse complement strand
TGCTGTGTTTGAGCCTCTCGCTCCAGCTGCAGGATTTTCTCTTCATAGTCTTTCTCCTGCTGTTTCCCAATCTCTTTGTATTTTTCCATCTGTTTTTCCCTCTCTAGCTCCATCTCGTGCCTCTGTTTCATCTCTGCCTGTTGCTCATCCTTTTCCACCTTTCCGTTCCTCTCATCTTCTTTTTCAGATGGTCTCTGCTTTAGTATTTCCACCTCTGTTTCTAGTTCTTTGATTCGTCTCATTGCTCTGTCCATATCCATCTGATGAGCCATTTCTTTTCTTTGTTCTTCCTGCTTTTCCAACTCCATCTCTTGGAACTTTATGCCTCTTTCGAGTTCTTCCATTCTCTTTTGGACCAGCTTCAACTCTTCGACCTCTTCTATTTCCTTCAGTCTTTGCGCATCTGTCTCCCATCTATGTGAGATCAGCTCCACATCCTGTACCTTGGCTTCTCTCTCTCTGCACAAGCACATCAGTTGGTTTTCTTGCACCTGGATTTCTCTCTCCCTGCTGTGGCAGATGAGCTGGTCTTCCTGTGCTTGTCAAAGTCATTTTTGATGTAACAACTTACTGTATGGCAATAAAAATAAGACATCTGATATTGATTTTTCAGAGGCACTGCCAGGGGGGAGATAGGATGATTCTAAGGGTCTGGCACTGACAGGGGGCCCCAAAGAAAATTTTAATTTTATAATCAATATTTGTCATAGGACACAAAAAATATTTTTTTCCCCATGGTTTATTTAGATTTTACAAAATCAATGATCAATGAAATAGAATCAATAATTAATATGCATGCAATACTGTATATATCTTGCTATTTAGATTGACAATACAGTCTAATACAAAAAGTAAAACAGAAAACATCAATAAAGAAAAACAATACTATGAACTACACCCACAACACCCCCTCCCACTCATCCTGAGCTTAGGCTTTGTGAGGACACAAATTCTAGAGGTGAACCTGCTGATTTCAATACTCTCACCTGTATCTCCCTCTGCTGCTTCCTGTGTTTGGGCTGGTGTTTCAGCTCTTCACGTTGCCTCCTTCCCTCCACCTGTCTCAGCTGAGGCAGTTCAATTGGCTGCACCGGCACTGGCACCAATCCGTTGGCCTTCAGGTCCTCTTTCAGGGCCTCTATGACCCTTTTCTTCAGTTCTTGCTCTCTCTTCTGCTTCCGCTTCTCCTGCAGCTTCTTCTGCCTCTGCAGTCTGGCCTGTCTCTCCCTCTGGGCCTTTTTCTGCTGCTCCTGCCGTGCAGCCTCTCTTGCCTCCTGCAGCCTCACCATCTCCATCCACTGAAGCTGCGCTGCCTCCTGGGCATGAGGCTGCTGCTGACGCCTCCGCCCAAGGCACAGGGCATTCTGCAGCATTGCCCAGCAGCCGGTGGTGCACTTCTTCCTCCTTAGGGCTGAGTGGCTGAGGGTGATGGCTGCAAGGTCACCGATATGCACCTGCTCCCTGCTCTTCTCAGGCCATTCATCTACCTCCTCCACCTGATATCTCCTCGGATTTGGCATCTTCCTCCCTCCCACCTAAGGCCATTTAAACAAGCGTTCATTATGGGATAACAAGGGTCTGAACATTTCTGTGGGTTTTATATGTTTACATTTATCACATGCACAATTGGCAACTAACCAAAACATTATCTAGAAACGCAGGCTGTTGGCAAACATCGTCATCATCATTATCATCATTATTATTATCATCATCATTATTATTATTATTATTATTATTATTATCTTTTTTGTTATTATTACTGCAAGTTTAATTAGGAAATTGTAACCTTTACTATTCTACAGAATAAAATGCTCTACATGCTCCGCAGTCTAATTGGGATAGGCCTATGGCAAATTTTAATTTAAATCCCTCAAAGACTGTTCGGACTATAAAATATATGTTGGAGGTTTTACAGTATATAAGTTACCTGAGAGGAGATTCCAAGAAGAATATGAGATAAGGCTTGAAAATATCAGCTGCTGTCCAAATGTGTGTAGTCTCTAGTCAAGTATACAATGAAATGAAAATTAGGTCTAACATTTGCTTAGAACTCTGAGTATCACTGACGTTGCAGTATTATTATGACATTCCATTGTTTTCATGTGACGTCACAAGTGCATTTTTTTCACTGATCTCAAATAGAATACGTGTCTGCAACAAGGTGACCACCACCCCTGAGATGAAAATCGGAACAATTTCCCAAAACCGGGGACATTCCTACTTCTTCAGTCAATATCATTAAAACAAATAGCCTAATTATTATGTGTGATTAAATTCGGCAGAATCGTTCACCTATATCTGAGTAGGCCTTGTAAAAGTAATGAGGTTGGTTTTCAGCTTTTGGATTTCGTATGTCAATTTGCGAGACAGACTTTTTAGCTCAGTCATGGATGCACTGTAAGGCAAAACAGCTGATGTGTTTGTATCGTCTGCCCTGTAACGTCTCAGAGCCAGGATCAGCTAATGTTTTTAGCAATCTTGTTCACTCAGACTACGTGAAACTTCAACGAGATCACAATTCTGACTGATGTCTTAAAATATTAGCCAGGTGCAGATCGCCTACAGGTTTTTGCAAGTGGTTTATGACAACAGATTATCATCAAAATTTGCCATGCGAGGGGTTTTCTATTTTTCTTGCATGTAATGCATGTTCAACCTAATGCGCCAAGGCTATGTGGGTAGCGTTTTCTCATTCTCGGTAGGTCTGCATTCAGAGGGACTAACTTCTGTGGGCAAAATTGAACAAAAGTCTGTAAACAGGCTATTTTGGGGCTTAGATGATTAATCGACATGTCACACGTGCGAAACTGAAATTGGGATGATTTAGGCTACCTTACTATATTTTCCCAAACTAAAATTGGGATGATCCAACAACATCCCAATGAAAGCATCAAGTGAAATATGGAAAATGCGGAGCTCTGGAAAAAGGGCATAAGTGCAGTTTAAAAATCTTACCCACCATGATCCTAACAGGGTACTGTACAATTAAGTTCTATACGTTGTCTCTTTAGCAATATATTTTCAGCTCTTGGGGCCTGGCATTCCAGCTTGAAACTTTTTATCTGTTGTCTTTATTGTTGCATGTTGATGGGGTTGGATCATTGTCAGGTTTGTCTGGTGTTCTCATAGTTTGAACTCACAGATTCCACTGGAATAACTGTCCAGTGATTGACTGTTGCTGATGGATTATTGCTAGATTGTTTTGCCACCTTGCTATAGCATGTATGACAATGAAAACAGGAGGCATCCATACAGGGATACACAAACCTCATGTGGGGTGCGAGTATAATAGGTCTCTGAACCTGACAGTTTTGGATCCGACAGAGCCAATGGTCGACTGGTTACCTCAGAAAGACTCTTCCATCTCAGTTTACCATCAATCTCACATTTTTCAACAGTCAAAGTCGTATTGCCACCGCTGTGTCTTCTTTCACCACTTTCATTCTTCTTCTCTTTTCTAAGCTTTAGACATCGACAATGTAGTTACCTAGAAACCAAATATTCTAGAGGGCTTGAATCTTTTTTTTCCTGGTGTTCGCAGTTGTCTTTCCCTCTTGTGGAAGCTGGTTTTCAAGCCTGTCTCTGCACCTATCAACTGGTCTTCCTGTGTCCAGATCTCTCTCTCTCACATTCTCACACTCAACCCAGGTGCATGAGCTGGTCTTGATGTGCCTGTGTCTCCCTCTATTTTCTTCCTCAGCACATCAGCTCCTGTGAGATTTTTACCTTCTTATGACAATGAAAATAATGAGATATCTCCCACCTATATCTCCCTTTCTCTTTTCCTGCACTTCGGCTGATCTTCGAGGTTCTCATGTTGGCTGTGGTGCCACCAGCTGTGGCTCCAGTCTGCAGGACTTCAGCACCTCTTTCGGGGCCTCCATGACCTTTTCCTTGAGTTCCTGGTCAGACTGTTCTTTCTCCTGCCACCGTTTTGCACCTGCTGCTGAGAGTTACCAGGTGTGCCAATAATTGTGGGGGGTGCTGATAACATCTTTGGCTTTAAACTGATACGATAGCTTGTCTGATTGTCTTGAAAGAAAGTTTTGTTTTTCACACACATGCAATTTTTTTGACGTGCAAAACAATTATATCTCTTTGCTGATTGTCTTGAAAGGAAGTTTTTTTTTTACTTTTTTTAACTTTTTTTTTTTTTACATGTGCAAAACCATAATTCAAATTATGGGCAGTACTGGGGGTACTGTATCCCCCATTGAAGACCCAGTACCCCCCAAAGAGACAGAAATATCACTTTTGAGGGGGTCAGGTAATTTTTCTGATATTGTGAAAATAATAATAATAAAAATAACAATAGCTTACAAGTTAACTCCCATTTTCACTGTAGGGATATTTTAATGTTGCTATTTCGGAACCCCCATTTTGGACCATACCATTTTTCACCACTGTGGCGTTAGAAATAGGCAGTATTATTCTTGTGAATGTATGACTTTTACTCGTTAGAATAGTATTTCAGTGTATTGTATCTATTCTAACTTTTGGAAGTTGATCAAACAGATCTCTTTGGATCTACAGTATAATAGCAATAATGAGATACTGATCAATTTGTGGCATGTTTAGACCTTGTATGGGTGGGGATTGATACAGTAGTAGACCATGATGGTCATAGAAGTGAAGGAGCAGTACCCCTCAAATATAGCGTGGTTCCCACACTGCCCTGGAACATTCATCATAGTGACAGAGGGGACTTCAGCACATGTGGAACAGCAAACTGCCTCACTGCGTACCATTCATTAGCATAGAAATTGAATGAAATGTATAGAGGTAAGTTGCTGAATAGTCACAAAGCTTTTAATGCAGTGGGTATTTTCATGCTTTTGTGAAGGAGGTGTGAAGTATTGTGTATTCTATCTAAAGCATTAGGACAAAATACTCTCTCTCTCGCTCCTACTTTAGGTTATGATTACAGATCATAGTCCAAAGCTCAAAGATCACAGCTTTGTAGTTGCCAAAACAGTGTCTGGTGGTGATATTATTAGCCTATGGCCTACCAGACCTTGTTCCCAGCTGAGCGTTGGGGTCATTAATGGCCAGAGTATGAATGAACTCTAACAGTCCTTATGCAATCTTCATTTTGCCTGTGGTCAGTTCAGACTGTGTGGGCTACAATCAGAGACTGCTCTGACCTTGCTGATGGCCCCTGGACACATTCCAACACAGTCAGCAACAAGAAAATGATGAAAAAAAAATACAACTTGCTTGTTTGCTATTACAGTACTTCGGTTACAAGTGCAGTTGTTCTTAAGTTTAAGGCATCATTATTTAATCAATTTAATATTGGGGACGTGGGAGGATCAAACTACATGCTGGTTTGTGCACTCATTTACCTGAGGAATTCATTATGGAATTCCATCCCCCAATTACATGTATTGTGCCAATTTCAGATTGGTTGTTGTAATTGTTTAATTAATGCAATCACAAAGCTTATCTGTGTCCCCAAGGTTCAGTTCTGATTCACCGATGAGTCTCAGAAACAGGAGGAGGCATTGTGATACACCTACAGTATTTCAAACTATTGATTTCTCATTATTTCCTGTGAGAACAAAAACGGCATCCCAAACGACTCGAATTGCTTGTGTTTAGACCAGGAGTGCCTTATACATCTACTGACAAATAACAATAACTCATATTTACAGTGATAATGGTGTCAGCAGAGGACTGAAAACAAGGGGACCACCATAAACATAAATAGTGGGAGATAGGGACATCTTGTTAGTCCACTGGGTCAAACCCAATTACTGCCATGCTAGTACCAACTCTATACTGAGTTTAAGTGCTAAAGCAATTAATTTTTAGCGCTATCATCTGTTGTCAAATGTCAGTTTGAGTACCCCGATCACAAGGTTACCCATGCGGATGGCTCCTTCAGGAATAGGCTAACGTTGCCACTACCCAAGTGTAAGCAGGAGCTTGTGAAGGCATATCCTTTTAGCAGCTTTGACGGGTGTTATTGTGCTGTGTTGGCAGATTCAGCGACCTTGTGACTCAAATGGAAAAGACGAAGAGGAAATAAGTCATTGCCGCTGCTTGAAGGAGCCAAGTATAAAACTGGTCAAAGCACTGTATGCTTTTGTTTTTTTATTCAAGCAATCCAGTGTGTGTGAGTACTTCATCAGAAAATCCTTTAAAAATGTATTTGCTGGAAGTATAGGTTGATTAACTTCCAATTAGTACTAGACTATTATGTAGCTTAGGAAGATTGAAATGGATATATATCATTGTTGTCATTTTATCACTTGTTTCCATCAAAGTGGCTCTAAAACATCTCAAGGTTTGGACCAGCAGTCTTTCACAACTCAGAGCATTTTAATTAGCGTAATATGGCCATGCATGCACACGCACATTGTAGGCCTAAAGCTGCTCAAACAAAACAGCATCCTTGTGACTATGCTTTTAACTTAAAAGAGTTGGATGGACATCTAGTTGAATGCAAGCACTGATTAAATGCATTCCATTGTTCCATTGTCCAATGTCACACCTGTGGGTTCATTTAATTCAGTAAACCATAACAGGTCAAGTTGTTCTGGTAGTTCACTAACCTGTGGCTATCTCCAAACCCAATTATCCAACCCAATTATCCTTCACTGTATACAGTAGGATACATACATATAGGCCTACAAACACACAGTACGTATCAAGCAACGAAGACCATAGCAGTAGAATTGGCATCCACTATTTATGCTAGTCATTTTATGTTTGTGTATATAGGCCTATCTTGTTTATCTTGTGTAAGTTGTAATATCAATCTAAATGTAATATCTGGTATAGCTGTCACATCCCTGCAAGTTTCAATTGATTTGTTCAATGGCAAGTGCAAATATACTTGTTTGAAGATAACAAATGCAGTCACAGAATAGAAACATGAAGCAATACAACTGAAAAAAATGCAAGTTACTGTGGGCTCAGACTGTCGAATGCCAATATATACAAAACAGTATTTTCATGATATAGTACTACACAGAATGCATTCTTTGGTGTTGGATTGAGCTATTAAAAATCTTTCAAGGTACAGACACATCATGTCCAAAGGTTGTCATTGTTTCACAGGTCCAGTATATTTCTGACAAAACTTCACACAGCAACAGCATTTGAGCGGTGGATGTGCTATGTGGTTGAATAAAATGATGACAGGTCCTTGTATACAATCATAAATAAGGTGGGTGCCCTCAATGTGTATGTAATAAACTCCCAAAAAAGTAAATCAAGCCATGACTTTCAGGTGAACTATTCATAGTAAAAGAATGCTCTAAATACATTTTACCGCAGAATTCCTCTGCCCTCTACAGCATGTAAACCCAAATAGATTGATGGCAGGAGCAAGAGGGTTGCCAAATGTGATGGAAAACAAGCTGTTCCATAAAAATATGATATTGGCACAATATTGCTGCAGTGTTACATGTAGACAGCCTTGCATTTTCTAAAATGCTAGATCTCAAAAAGGGAAGGAACTTGTTCTGAAAACAGTTTGACTCATTCATCTAGTCTTTGTTCACATACAGTTGCATGTACAGTATGCATAGGGGCATTGTACCCACCATCAAAGCTGTGTGTTAGTGGGTATTGATTATAAAATAATATTTAGATTCTCAGCACACTTAGATCCAGTGGTTCCTTGCCAAGCTTTTTTTCAGATGGAAGGTTATTGGATCTTCCTCTTCCAGCTCTTTCATAACTCATATAGATTTATTATTACAGAGCCAATATTTTAGTGATATCAAATGACTTTAGATTCAAATTCATTAGCTGTGTAATTGCAATCTCACAGATCTAAAATTGCTTCTGAATTTTCCAGTGTAATCAAATCTTTTCTTTTCAAGTCAAGTTCTTTTTTTATTATTTTGTGGTGTGCCATTCAACAATATATCTCCCATGCTAAGCATTTATTGCAACTTCTTCAGCCAAGTAGAGATCATTACTTGCATTCATATGGATTTTTTGTCTGTGAACAGAAGCTCCTCATTCCCAATCCTTTGATGGATGTCATTTCACTCCACTCTTGTCTGTTTCTCTGTCTCCATATAGGCCTAGCTGTCTAATCTCTCCAAGTAACTAGTAGATAGATAGATAGATAGATAGATAGATAGATAGATAGATAGATAGATAGATAGATAGATAGATAGATAGATAGATATAGATATTTATTTGTCCAGAAGGAAATTAAGGTGTCTTATGCACAACATACATATAGTACATACAAGGCACACAGACACATGACACATAGGCCATAAATAGGCTACAGTTTGTTTGTGTAGCATGGAAAAATGGCAATTACTCACACAAGTCCAAACCTCCGCATTGCTATTGTTTATGTATATTGTTATGATGCTAAATGTTCGAGCCTGTTTTGTGCTGTCTTCTCCAGTATCTACAGTATGTGATCGGATAAGTCATTGCTGTTTTGTATTCAGATGATTTCTATTCAAGACTGAACTGAGAAATTTAGGTCTGCTTGGAAACCAGGGATAAATATAGATGGAACACAAATCTGATGTTAGTGTGAAATATTTCAGCAGGGAAATAATCAACAGGGAACAAAAGAATGTTTTTCCCCTTTTTATTCAGACTTCTAGCCTACCATTTTGTGGGCATCATTCTATTTCTTGCCACAGAGTGTAAGCAAATTGGTCATGCCCGCGTTGACAATTGAATTTCCCCTTCAAGGAGATCAATAAACTTTTTCCAATGCCAAACACCACACTGTCTCTCTTTAAAATGATGGGCCCTTGCAGACATGGTGGGGTTTATGTAAATAATTCTACTCGAGATTTTTTTTTTCATTCGTAACTCACGGATTCTTAATGTAGGCAACATAAATGCCAAATGCAGTGGAAATATTAATACCTTCTTGGTTACTTTCTTTGCCTTTATTTGAAATGGATACACTTAAAGGTCAAGAAAATCGTCATGAAAGGCAAGTTAGTAACCCACTCCGGAAGTCTCACCATATTGAAGCCCTTAGCAAGTGTTAAGACATAACACTGTAGGCTACTTCTAATGTCTCAGATACTAGCCCATCGACTACGTTTCAGGGGGCAGCTGAGTGGGGTAAGTACGGCTGCTACCAGCTGTACAAAATGCATATCAGAAACCAAGGTAGTGATCTTTGTTAAACAGGTTTGCTCCTCAGTAAAGCTTCAACAATTCTTGATTAAATTTAATTATTGATTAAATTTAATTACTCGCTTTACCTGAAACATCAGTTGCAAGCGCTTTATCTGTCCTTTTCAGTTTTGGCGCAGTCAAACTATAATTTGTTTTGTGACAAAACAACATCGACAAAAAAATCAGCATCGGCACCAGCTATAATAATATAATCTGAAATTAATAATCTAACTGAGCCTTTGATGGGCTATTCTACATTCTAATTGTGAAGCCATCAATTGCAGAAAACCCCGCCTCCTTTGCTCCTTTCTCCACCTGCACATACACAATTAGGTTGCTACCATGAGCAAAAACGTTGTCGTGTGTTGGGCGAGGTTTGTTTCAGAGAAGCAGTGGCACACATGACTCCGGAGGGCTCCTCTCACGGTGCTTGCAATGGCAACTTGCTAAGATGCTTGAACTTCGTTGGTTTCGTTTAAGACAGTTATCAGAAGAGAATTTCGCAGAAGAGTGAAGAACTTATGAGCGCACTTCTCTTGTCCAGGGGACAGTAGTCTGAACTGTTCCAATATTAATGTATTTTCTTGTCACAGACTTTGAAAACGATGTACAATCGGTGGGAAGTGAGTCTTAAAACTGGCTGGATGTAGGAGGCGCATCAAAGATTGGATGAACAGGAAAACACAAATCCTATGGCTTGAAGGTAGGCTGCTTCTCTGCTTTACTACTAACCGCTTAACATGTTGTCACCATTTAATTGCATGAATGAGGTTGTAATTTATCTAAATTATGAGAAATGAGGCGCATAAGCTGACATGACTGACAAAGTTTGTGTGGTGTGGTTTGCTCGTGAAGTGTGCTATAATGCAAAGGAATAGTTCAGGTGATGTTTTACGTGGTGTTTGTGTGTGTGTGTGTGTGTGTGTGTGTGTGTGTGTGTGTGAGAGAGAGAGAGAGAGAGAGAGAGAGAGAGGAAAGAGTGGTAGCCTATGTTCTTTATTCTTTATTTGGGAGTTGGTATCAATAGAGCATGTTCATTTTCAGTAGGCACATGTTTTTGGCTGCCTATTTAAGAAAAACATAGTT
The DNA here is from genome assembly GCA_030264315.1 of Sardinella tawilis. Classification (NCBI taxonomy): domain Eukaryota; kingdom Metazoa; phylum Chordata; class Actinopteri; order Clupeiformes; family Clupeidae; genus Sardinella; species Sardinella tawilis. The sequence goes on along the minus strand of JASCQY010000388.1, from coordinate 2,146,685 downwards.
TTGTGTTCTTGACAGGACACACAGGCACACTGAGGTGTTATTTAACAGAAAATCTGCTTTCCTTACAAAAACCAAAACCCTTCAAAACAACAGACAAACTTTGTTCAGATGAATAATTTACATGTAAAAGGAGATGTTCAGTGCCTAAATGTAGCCTATCCATCCTGTCAGGCACACAAACACTCATATTGACATTTAAAAAACAAGTCCTTAAAAAGGTCACATTGCGTGTCCTTACTTTCAGTTTAGATGTGCTGGCATTTTGAATTCTGATTAAGAACTCACCTATTCTTAGGCAGTAAATTTGATATTTAAGATGCCTTAATCCATTGTATCCCAGGATATTGACATTGGATATTTGCTACTGATACCAAACGGGCATGTGCTCAAGCTGCCTTTTCTTAGACTTAACACTGCTGTTGTAACACAGTAGTTATGAGTGTACAGGAGTTTTGTGAAACCATAACAGCCCTTATGAAGAAGATATTGTATATACTCTATACATATATCAAAGGTAAATAGAAACTACATCTAAAACTATGTGTTTTGTCATTTGGATGAGATATTTCATAATGTGTGATATCTGGACATGTAAAAAGAACATACAGCTGTCACACCCCTTACAACGCATCTGTCTTCATCAGTTCACGCTGTTTACATTACATCAGAGCATTATTTTCTCTATAAGTAGGCCTAAATGTATTACAAATGGCAAATGTTTCTTAACTTAAATCTGAATACAATTTGAAAAGTTATATCACAGTGTTTTGTGCAGCAACAAAACCAAATAACAGCAGTTCATTAAAAGAATTAGTTATGGTTTTAAGATCTCTGGTCACATGATCAATTTTGTGTGTAGTTGCTTAGAAACAGGCGGTGGCTCACCTACCCCACTACTCAGTGTATGCCTGCTAACAGAGAAAGTGGTATGACTCTTTCATATGATGTTTTTAATATTGTTACCTCCCTCAGTCTCTTGATGCAAACAGCTTTTATTAGAGTACAGACTGCACAAGAACATTTATCAGACTTAAGAGCAAAGGCAATTTAATGTGTTCTAATTTTGCCAAAGATCTTTGTCTCATGGAGGACCAGCTAACGTTATTTTCTCTGGTAATAGGTGTTGGTTATTGGTGGTTGATTAGTTAAAAGCAGTGATGGATAGAGCCACTAATGAACAATAAGGGGACGACAAAGTGCACAAAAGATCACATCCATTTTTCTCAACAAGAGCACTGTCTTAAAAGGGCACGCGTGGTCTGTGCTCTAGTCAAGATGAATAAAGGCTCCTGCTTAGTTAATGAATGCAAATGTAAAGGTGACGTGAGGAGGTGGGGCACATGAGTAATTTGCAGAGCATTTCAGGCAGTTCGTTCATTGTATTTGTCTGTTGTAAGGGACTTATTATTAATATTTGATGCGTTACTGTTCGCTCTCTACTGTACAGAGAGCTATATGAGCCTGACAGGAAACTCTGGTAACTGAGATGATGCAATGATCCTGTGTCCCAGGACAATGAGAGATGCAGTAGAAGAAGAAGAAGAAAAAAAAGATAAGGAGCCCTCTGCAGACACAGAAGAGAGAGAGAGAGAGAGAGAGAGAGAGAGAGAGAGAGCTAAAACGGAGCTCTGCTGGTGCAGAGGTGCAGCTTCAGAGCGTACGCCCTATCATTTCCCTTTCTTTTCCCCTTCCGAGGTGTCAGCAGCACAGTGCTGTGCTCTTGCTCTGGGCTCTGAGGAGGCCAGTGAACTGGTGCCCCTCGCCTGGCCGAGCGGCACCAGAGCAAACCGTGATTATCATCCACTCATTTGACCTGCTCGCAAAAACAAATGCATGCCTCACAGCTATGTGTGGCTGCTCTGCCCAGTCCACCACCCCCTGCTCAAACCCCCCCCCCCCCCCCTCCAACCCATCTGACCTCTCTCCTCTGCATGGATAGTCTGTTTTTTACTTCAGACGATGTGAGGGCTTTAGACCATGACTAATTTCGAAGATCATAATCATACAGAAGCCTAAATAAATGCTGTCTCTATGATGACCACGCTTGAGTTGCCTCCACACAAGCCGCAGAAACAGTCCAGACAATGAACAGTTTGTGCTATCTGCCCACTTAAACTTGGCCTGGCACTGTCTTACTGTGGATTTTCACTGCATTTAGGCTGGTTTGGAATCAGATTATGATTGTTTTAGGGGATGGTGGTAATCAGCGTTGATCCAAATGACATTAGAGTTGACTAAATCAGCCAGTAGCCCTTTGCCCTGTACACTGAGCTTGAACTTGGAGTGTAAGGGTAGCAAGTAACTGTAGCAAAGAACTCTGTGAGGTGATGTGTCAACACATTATTTTTTCCTTGAGAATTGTCTTGTCTGAGGTCTTGTACTCATTTCAAACACTCTGAATAGCTTATTACACATGTGTCTTTATGTAGGTTGTCAGTCTATGCTTTCATTTGTAATGGCATATTCCCTGTGATCTTGGAGGCTACCTAGACAGCAATACCTGACTGTCCAAAGACGTTTGCCGTCACAGGTTGTAAGTGTGTAAGTGTGTAAGACGGTGCTCTGCACTGTTCAGTGTAACTTGTGCACTTTTGACTTTTTAAAGGAATAATTCATTGGTACCTCCTTTGACAGACTTTACTTAGAGAAGTAGCTCATTGAGTTCCATACTCAATCCCTTCCTACTGCCAAGGCTAGTTTTGGACCTTGTCAGTCTTCAGTTTGCCCCATGACCTTTCACATAGAGTGTTGCACTGAAGGTCTTTGTTCCTGCCTGCCATATGTATGTACAAAGCAGTTGGAACATACTGTAGTCTTGGCCAGCATATGAACCTGCTTAAATAAAAATAATGTCTTTCTTCTGCTGTCATTTTTAAAATCTTACAGCTTAAAAGGCCAGCACCTGGGTAGACAGGTGGTGTTAGATATATTGCATGACATCTCGGCTTTACAGTTAGGAAATGTCACTTCTGTTTGATCAATTGGTGCAACCCTGGCTATATATTTTCAGCTTGATGACAACAGCAGAGTTTGGTCTATTTGTTGACCTTGTTTCCTATAAAACCAAACACAGTGCTTTTGTCTCCACTGTGGTTATAACTTGGAGAGTGAAGATTGATTTCTTGAAGTCTAAAAGAACCATGTGTATAGGTTATATCATAAAACTACAATGGTGCTGATGTCCAATTAAATCTATTATTTCGCGCATGGTTTAAATAAAGAGCTATCTTTACTTTAATATCTTTTCTATACTTAATAAAAAATATTTTTTGGTAATAACGCAGATACAGTCATCAACAATATCTGTGGAAATAAACATAAGCTCAAATTAGCGTCATTTCAGCCAATTAAAATAAACTTATTCAGCAGGGTAATAGCCGATTAGCTGGCTTGCTGCACAAGTGTAAATGATCATAATTAAAAACCAAGAGCGCAGATGTGCTCTCGGATGAGATGGTAATGCCTCGCACTCATCTTTACCAGTGCAAGCTGTTGTACCAGGCCCGTTTTCTGCTCCATTCACTCAATAGCCATTCACTCAATACTATGTAATATGCATTGTATAGCCTATGTATGTTTATGTTTACATGTATGTATATGTATGTGTATATGCATATGTACATGTATGTGTATATGTAGTAAATAAGTGTATGGTAGTTATCTGCACCATGTAGTGGTTGAGTGAAGCTCTCAAACACAGGCCATTGTGTCTGTTTAGGATTCACTTAGCTTGAGGGTATTGTATCCCTGTGGATATTTCATACAATACAGGGACTTTAGTCTTTGTGAGAGGGCCAAGGCTTGACTGCTCAGAGAGGAACCCTCTTTTGTATGCTATGCTACAATGGCAATCCGTTGGAGTAGTTCAGATAGCAGACCTATTGAGTGTGCCTGACACTGCAGCACTAGCTAATTCATTGGTCAAACCATGTGGTCAACCTTTAGTCTCAGCAGCCATACCCATTTACAGTCAAACATGGCCCTGGTGGGTCCAAGCTGTCGGTTTTGCTTTAAGGGTCACTGCGCTGAATGCTTTCATTGAGGAAAAAGTCGTCAGTGTCGTTTTTAGACTCCTTGAGATAAAATGAAAAAGTGATCAGTAACCCCCTCTGTATCAATCAAGGAAAGAATGTATAACTTTCAGCCTTCACGACAATGACATTCTGTTAGAAGATTTTCACCCAAGAACCAAGTTCCTAATTTCAATGGAAGACCTTTAACACTGCTTTTGCTCTGTTTACAGCGTGTACTGTATGTACTGTATGTAGTGGTGGTCCCATGCTGTTGTGTAGAAATTGGTGGCCCATTAATGTGTATAAAATAAAATCATTTAATCCATCAGATTATGAAGGAAAATTCATCACATCCACTGTATGCACTGTATAGTACACACAATAGGATCTGTTCACACTGTCCTCTTCTGCACCTTCTAAAAGGATATGGCTTCATAATGGTCGCCTTTACCTGAGGTTGTCTGTGTATTTTTGCATCATCCAACTGTTTTTTTTGATGGATAACACTTGAATGACCTTGCAGACCCAACGGGCTCATCAACCCCCTATTTTGGGAATGTAGAGCAGGCATGTCCCAGAGATCCACAGGGATTTGAGACAGGAAATAGAGGGGAAAAAAGGAGGAAAAAGGCTTAATTCAGGTTCACTTCAAAATAGCCACTATAAGGGAGAAATGCCCTTTAAAACAGAATCCCACGTGAATGCAGGGATACTGTACAGTATGTGCCGTAAGAGAGCCACTTAATGTTTGGTACATTTATTTTGGTCTGAAGACCTGGAAAGATTTGGCTGAAAGTGGAACTCCAAAAGGCAGTGGAGAGCGTGCTCGCTGTGTGGAGGTGGTTGGCTGCTGAGGGTGTCTTTGGTTGTTAGGAGACAGCATCGGAGCAAGGCTTTAATGAGCTCATCTGAGGCTTGTTACAGACCTCCTCTGGAAAGCTCTCGTGAAGACAGACGTTCCACGCTGTCCCCAGTGGGCAGAAGACCATCGGAGGTTGCTCAGACAGACCGATCAATACGGGAGGCGAACGTGGCGTGGCATCACCATCCGTGGCAGTATTAGAAGGTCCTGTAACTTAATCCACTGGTGTGTGTTGTTGTTTTGGCCGACCAAAAGGGCTCTTCTCCACAAGGACACCGTGTGTGTGATAGAGCTGTGACCTTTATCTGATTTTATGGATGAAACAGAAGCACGCTGAAACCAGATAATTACTTTTCCTCGGGAAAGTAATTGGTAGATTAAATTCAAATGTGGGCCCTTTTGCACCTTTTTCAGGCGCAGAGCTGAACCCCATTTGCTCAGATATGAAAACACATTTGTTTTTGAGCCTTTACTTTTATTCTTAAATGTATCTCTTTTACCCATCGTGTCTAGCCCATAGCCCACCTACTCCCACACACACACACACACACACACATACTATTCAACATTCCCTATTTGATAATAAAGATATTTTCAGTTATAGATTTTATAGACTTGATCATTGTGCTGATATCTACTACTGTATGATGAGCATGTTTTGATCATCTTTAAATAGATGGGATTTTGGTTGGAAGGTGGTTGGATTTTGGAAAGTAATAGAGTGCATTGCTGCTGTTGTTGTGGTCATAGCTTTTTGTGGGTGTTTTTCATCTAATGCATTGTCCAGTGGCAAGGCCAGGTAATTCAAACATCCAACCTTGAGCAGCATAATGGCACTTTTTGTTTCAACAACGATGACACTGGTTCACATTACAGTGAAGATCCGACTCCTATTGCAGACTGATTGCCTCCCATTAAAGTATAGTTTGCATGCAACTACCCTTCTTTAAGTGCTGGCCATTTTACCCTCAGTAATAAATCACTTTAACGGTCTCCGATTCCCTGTTGACGTGGCGCACATAAATTTTCTAATTTTCCCATTGCGATGATGTGGCTGAAAGATAAACTCTTATTTATGGCTGCACCTGTGTGCCAGAATTGAGTATCAGGTTTACCTACAACTGTTCTCTCCTTGTGGGATATAAGTATGATGTAGAGTACTTACACTTAAGAGGATAGGCTATTTAAAAAATTCCCTCGGGGACTTTTATCTCTGTTCTGGACTTTAAGAGCAAAATTACCATGACAACAGAACATTGCTCGAGGCAATAATGTCATACCCAAATGACGTATTTTAAAGCACAATTGTAATATGCTATTTTTTAAAAAATTCATTTCTACAATAACATTTTCCTGCACTGCATGACTGTGAGGAACTTGCTGGTAAATGGTGAGCAAGAGTTCCATTTTTGTCAAATGCTATTCCCCTCTAGGTTTTCTTCCATTTCTCTAAAATCAAAAATTGAGAAGTTAACTGAATAAAAAAAAAAAAAAAAGCCGAGCCAGGCTAAGCCCGACCCCCACTCTCCCCATAAAAACACCCAGTCTCTCCTGCTGTAGTGCACAGAGCTCTTTCTGAGCTGTTCTCCCAGTGCACAGAGCTCTTCCTGAGTTGTTCTCCGTGTGGCAGACACATGCCCCAGGCTGTATGGTGCAGAGCCTTTAGCCACACGACTGGTCTGTGTTTGAACAGGCTTGGCTTCTTGTCTCCTCTAGAGCACCCCATTAGAGTCTTATGTAACTGCATTATGCTAATCTCGGAGTGACCCGTGCCTGTAGAGTTGCTAAGGCAGACATAGGCTATCATATCTACCATGCTAGTAGGCTTTTGGTCATATGGGCAAAACCTACAGTATATGCAGGTGATAGTAAAGTCCCTTTTTAATTGTTGTCCATATTATAATGCTGTTAGACTTGTCTGCTGTCTGCATCTTTCTT
>JASCQY010000388.1:2119176-2135257 GCA_030264315.1 Sardinella tawilis | reverse complement strand
TGTGTGTGTGTGTGTGTGTGTGTGTGTGTGTGTGTGTGTGTGTGTGTGTTTGTGTGTGTGTTTGTGTGTGTGTGTGTCAGAGAGAGAGGTGATCTTTTAGTTTTAGTGTGTACAGTATGTGTGTGTAGGGGGTGAAGGTGATGCTGTCTGTTGGTGACAGGGCTTAATAGTGGGCCAGGGTGTGTAAAATTACAGTTTGGGCTTAAAGCTTCAAGATCCCACAGAGGTGCAAGCAGAGAGTGGCAGGTATTATTACACCAGCTGTCCGTCACAAGCACCACATGTGAATCAGGGCGACTCAAGCATATTCTCCAAATCTCACACTTACCATCTGGGGTCACGGAAAAGACCATTATAATACTGACCTATGCTTTCCACATCAGCATGATTGTGCACAAACAGGCTGCTAGTCTCCTGTACGTGAATTATGCTTTCTACTGGACAAAAAAGTCTTCAATGGAAATCTTTTTTAAAAAGACGAATTTAGGAATTCAGGCTAATAAATGCATGGGAAACAGGTGTGTAATAAGGTTTATCCATGTACACCAGGAAAGGTCTGTTTCCGGTCATGTTAAAGGCTCATACAATTAATAAATGTTGCGTGTTAGCACATTGCAGGTGGTTTAACTAGTGTGACCCCAGTCTCTTACCTCACCTCATCTGGCCTTAAGATGAAAAGCTCTTAACATCACTTGCACCTCTGCAAAATGCCAAGTAAAGGTTACCGCGAAGTAAGAACAGGCTTTCTGGCAGGCCTTCTAATGTCTCCATTGTATCGTGTTTCAAATTGCATCACTCAAAGAGATGGTGATATTAGAGCACGGGGCTTGTGGCCGCTCACGTAGCCTTTGAGTCTTTGCCTGGTACAGGTACAACAGCAACAGATGGAATTTGTAAAGGAGTATGTAGGATTTGTTTTTCATGGCATGTTTCACTCTTTCCGGGGCTCATTCCGGAAGCGCTGGGAAAAATCATTGTTCTCAGGACAATGCCAGTCAATAGGGAGACAAGCGTGTTTCCCTTACTAATAAATCAATTTGAAAAGTCAATACAAATTTTTTTGTTTAAATTTAAAGGGAGATTACCTGAGCAAATGGAGTTCAATTTAGGTGTGAAATGATTCGTTTAGCAATACAGCATGTTGAGGTCAGTGGCGTGTAAGGCACAGATGGTAGAAAGCACAATGGCTGAAATACCAGCCTTGCACCTTAACCCTCCAAGGCTATTTTTATTTTCATTTTTTAACTAGATTTCTTGTTATGGTCCATTATTATACTACTTTATCTCTTTCTCAGGTTGTCGCTTTGGCCCTAGCTCATGGATTTCCTTACAGAGTATGCCTACAACGACACTTACTATGAAAATGGGACCGTCAACGGCACGGCCTGCGAGCTCAAGCATCCGTACAACTACTACGCCCTGCTGCTCACTCTGCTCATCTTCGTCATCGTCTTCGGCAATGTGTTGGTGTGCATGGCCGTCTCCAAAGAAAAAGCCCTGCAGACCACCACCAATTACCTGATCGTGAGTCTGGCCGTGGCGGATCTCCTGGTGGCCACGCTGGTCATGCCTTGGGTGGTCTATCTGGAGGTAAGCTCTTTAAGGGTTATTACATGGAGTTGACTTTACAACACTGGCACTCTCTCAATTTCCTTTTTTATGACTGCTATAAAAAAATATATATATATATATATATATATATATATGAAAAAGAGCCACTGAACAGGCTAAAAGATTCTGTTGTGAACTCTGTGAACATCATTAATTGAGTTTGCATGGTTCTGATGTGATGCCCAGATGATTTATGGCTTTACTGCGTCTTGACACATTGAATGTGAATACTGATGTTATCTGGTTCAGTGTAACTAAATCATTGTGACCCATCTGGAAGGGATCACAGGATTGGATGCATGTTTGTAAAACTGTCAGATATCAAATATTTGCCGTAAAGAAATGATTCAAGGTAATTGCATTTAGTGTATCTGACAGTTTCATATGGCCCAGGAATTATCCAAATAGCATGTTGTATATAAGCCTCTAGATAAGACTGGATGTTTGCTGTCATGCTATGATGACATTGTAAATTCCAGGCAACAGCTTTCATTACTCTGCTTGTGATTCAAATAAATGTAAGATGCTTCCAGACACCATAGGGGCGACACCATTCTGTCCCCGTGTCTTCTGCCCATCCATTCCTGTGGAGGTTTATTAAGTTATTTAAGGCTTTGTGGACTATAGCCTATGCTGTTTGCACACCACTGAGTTATGTTGCCAGTTTCCATGCCACATGCCTGGTGACGCCACAGGAGGCCTGTGTGGTGCATGTTCTGTTAGTGATTCAGTAATTCATAGGGTTATTGCATACCAGCATTAGATGAAAAAAAGATTACTTCGTCAGCTTACTGGTATCGGTATTACAGACAAATTGTTTTCATAAATTGTGATTTAGCACTGAGTTTTCGATCATGGGAGTGCATATCTAGGGAGAGTTGTCATTTAACTGTTGCCTCGTGCATTTCATATTTAAAGGGCTGGTTTCAATTTGTGTGTTTGTGTGTGTGTGTGTGTGTGTGTGTGTGTGTGTGTGTGTGTGTGTGTAAAGACATTATGCATCCTTTATGTGGCATGACATGCCTATGTGGAAATGCATTATGTCAGTCTCCAGTTGGTTGTATAGTCCCCTGGGACCCATGTACACCTTTCATCTTTCGTGTGTTTCCCATAATTACAGCCCACTCACATACTAAGGTGCTGCAGCACATGAGAAAAAGTGCAGATGTTCAAAGGGTTCACTGGGATGAATATGCGGCGTTACCATTGAACTACATTTGAAGGTGTTTAGGATTGAAATACCGTAGTGCTACAAATAAGACTGTATGTAAATGTTAATGTGTTTCTTATACTTGTATGCATCATTATGTTGCTGGATGTGCCTCTTCTGAAGAGAAGATTCGCTCATAACGTATTGATTGCCATATACCGAGGTTGAGTTCAAACCTACTTTAACTTTACCAGTCCTGTTTTGGCACTAAACACATTTTTGTCTTTTTTCGTATTTTTCTGTGTGCGTTTCCTCATGTTATAGGTGGTGGGAGAATGGCGGTTCAGTAAAGTCCACTGTGATATCTTTGTCACTCTGGACGTCATGATGTGCACTGCCAGCATCCTTAATCTCTGCGCTATTAGCATTGACAGGTAATCCTCCCTAGGAATATGAAATCAATAGAGAATTAAGAATATCCGATGCATCATGTGGTCTTAGAGAGGCAGTGGCATGTTGGTGGTGGAAGGAATTCGTTTAATGACTAATCTGTGGAGTCTTGGATCATGATGATCTGGATATGAGCTCACTACTGGTAATAATGCGTTATTGATAATTCCATAATCATCGCACAGTCATCAAACAATGTCACACATCCAGCTGATTACAGTGCAGAATATGAAGCAGTTATTGATGTGTACATGCCCTTTTTGTGATCAATTTTGACACCTTAGCTCATAGGCTCAGCACATTATAAATTATATTAGCAGAACTGTGTGAAAGTTAATCAGATTTTCACAGTCTCATCACTATTTTTAGACCTACTTTGCCCAGAGTGGCTATACTAAACACATTTCATGTTACACCTCCAGGTACACAGCTGTTGCCATGCCAATGCTGTACAACACAAAATACAGCTCCAGAAGACGTGTCACGCTGATGATCTCTGTGGTTTGGGTCCTATCCTTCACCATATCCTGCCCCCTATTGTTTGGACTAAATAACACAGGTAATTTTCAACACAGATGTTTTTAAGTAACACAGAGTAGGAATGTCTCCCGATTGTACAGAGTTGGGTTAAAACTAACAGCGCAGCCTCAAAAATGCTGTTATTTTAAGATAAAAGATCTACACTGCGTTACTTTTGCAACATTAAATCTTTATCGTATATTTAGCCATTCTGTCTATATCAGTGCCCAGCCCAGGGTTGAGGGAGAGGGAGATCCCAAGGAAAATAGTCGTTTAACAGATTCTCGTGTGCTGGATTGCAGCGACCCGGGATGCTGCTGTGTGCGAGATTGCCAACCCGGCGTTCGTGGTCTACTCCTCCATCATGTCCTTCTACGTCCCCTTCATCGTCACGCTCCTGGTGTACGTGCAGATCTACGTAGTCTTACGCAAACGCCGCAAACGCGTCAACACCAAGCGTGGCTGTCAAGCTGTGGACATTGATCTTCACGCCACTCCCAAGGTGAGAGGCAGGCTCCATATCCGACAGTGTAGGGTAACGGGTGTGTGTGTGTGTGTGTGTGTGGTTTGGGGGGGTGGGGGGTGATGTGTTGTGCGCTTCTTGATAATGTGTCTTACTTGCAGTTGTGTGGTTGTGTCAACATACAGTAGTGGAAGTCACAAACACACAAACACTGCACTCTTTTTACTTAATGCGCTTTGATTAGATGTTTTTGTTTCACAGTCTAACTTCAAGCCTGTTATGTCTAGAAGCCATTGTTATCACTGGAAGCCTTTTGTAAGCCTGGTGCTGTGAAGAAAATCAAAGTGCTCCAATGTAGGCTACTATTGAATTCATGTAACTCTCCGAATATTGTTCTTGGGTCCATTATAGTATTAAAAGAATGGCTCTATCAGATTCAGCTACTGAGTTCTTAAACTGGTATCGGGTATTCTGTGTCTCCTGGTACTCTGTGTCTTATTGTACCTGCACAAAAATAGCATTAATGATTAGTTTAGCCTGACCTTTGACCTATCTCTCTATTGATTGTGGTGGCATACCATCATAATTGCCATGGCAAATCAATAGGTTCAGTTGTCTGCCTTGTTTTTAGCCTGCTTGAAGTCAGTGTACTTTTTCCAAATATATTCTAAATAAGATATGTCTTCTAACATTACTCAAGATGCCTTTATCTCATATGAAATGTCAGCTAGTGTCATGATGGGAAGATGTGGTTCTGCCTTGAGGCTTAAATTTGATTTCCTGTGCTCCTGTAACTGAATTTTGTCTCAAAAAATGAGATTATTGCCGTCTTCTGTAATTCAGGACAAGTGCACACATCCGGAAGATGTGAAACTATGTACAGTAATCGTGAAGACCAATGGAACCATCCCCGGCAACAGCAACAAGGGTGTATGTAAATGTGCATTCATTGAACCTATCCTACAGCATCTCTGTTTACATAATTGTGATGTAATTTGCTTAAGTTCTTCATTCCATTTGAGCTTTACATTTGCAAGGCCTCTGGTAATTGCTCGTTTAATCATTGCCTCTAGTAATGCTTATTCCTATAATTGCAGCTCCTCGTGAAGGATGTCGCCCTGCACGGCAGCGAGCTGGAGATGGATTTAATGACGAGTACCTCTCCACCCGAGAAGAGGAAAAAAACGCTTTCCCCGGAAACGGGCCACCAGCAGCAGCAGCAGCAGCGGCTGTCTGCTGTCGACGCGGGAGTTTCCCCCCCGGTGGAGAGACGAGCCAACGGGGACGAGAAGAACGGCCACGCCAAAGAGGGCCAGTCGCCGATGGCCGTCAAAGCCCTGGAGACCCAGGCCTTGCCCAATGGCAAAACACGCACGGCAGTGAGCAAGCCGCACAGCAAGAAAAAGATGTCGCAGCACAAAGAGAAAAAGGCCACTCAGATGCTGGCTATTGTTCTGGGTAGGTGGGATTTTTTGCTTTTAGCCACAATGTCATCAGACCTACAGTACTGTACGTGCCTCGCTGTATTTAATTGTCTCTTTGCCCCAAAGACAGAGACAGGTACACCGAAATGTAGACTCCGTTGCGTAACCAGTCTGCCTCTGATGTCTCCTGCAGGGGTCTTCATCATTTGCTGGCTTCCGTTTTTCATCACACACATTCTGAAGACCCACTGCACCACCTGCTACGTCCCCCTGGAAATGTACAATGCCTTCACGTGGCTGGGGTACGTGAACAGTGCTATCAACCCCATTATATACACTACTTTCAACATTGAGTTCCGAAAAGCTTTCATGAAAATACTGCACTGCTGATAGCACTGCTTACTTGGAATCTAAATGGATCAGTGAGGGGGGTGGGGGGGGGGTTAAGACAATGAACTGTCTGAAATGTAAATATCATCAACTCAGGACTCCAGCGAGTTGAAGTTCTGACTTCAGAAACAGACTCATATACTGGCACTTTGACCACACCTCAGTTGAATGTACTGTACAAGCAGGGCTTCATTAGCTCTCCCTTTCAGCAGTTAAAAAAAAAAAAAAAACTCCATTTAAAAAAGAAAAATCAAGTTGATGAATGGACTGATGATTGGAGCCAGTGGCCATTTTTAGAACAGTCTGTGGAAACTCCCATACGCTGAGGGAGATCACATGGATGCGTAAGTGGGACAAGCATATCCTTCTTTCTGTGGCAATGTAGATGTTATGGTGTTCTTGTAAGGGCAGTCTTGATGTAAATTGTGCAGCACACAGAATATCCAGTATTAAGTTATGTGTTGAATTATTGGTGTCTCAGACTATGTAAATACAAGACCAAGAGCTTTGTGTATAGTGGATTCAGGGCCAAAAGAGATGTCTGTGTGTATGGGGAAATGGGACTTGAATGCTGAATTACTCATATTTGGAAAGCTTTTAATAAGAGACAATGTGTGTTTTACAAATTAAGGCCCAAAATCAAATAATGGCTTTCTTAATGGTGATTGTCCTTGGGGTTTGAAATCCAAATGGGTACTTCGCTATGTGGTGTATTTGATCAGTTTTTCCTCAATATTTGTTTTGTGCGAGCAGCATTTACTGTAATTGAGCATAGAGTTTTGTGTATGGGGACGATACAGTTGAGGTCTAGTATGAAAATGCACATAATGTTCTGTGTTCCTTGCGACTCAGAACAAAACGTGTATATATACTGTATATCAAATCATTTGTATACATTAGAAAAGGATAAAGTGAATGTCCAACATTTAGAGATAATTTACCAAAGTACAATAATGCCACTCACTACAGGTCAGTCAGTTGTATCTCAGACCAAGCCTTGTACAATGTCTGTGTGTCTATGTTATATTATTGGCCTAACCATGCTGTGCAAAGGCTCCCATTTTTGAAATATCATTACGACGTACAACATGTCTCTTCAGAATGTAGAACAGTACGTATCATTGACTCTGAAAGGGGCTTCCCCATAGTTCAGTGGTGCAGTACTTCTTGAATTAAACCACTGTCAGTGACAACATGTTTTGTGCTTCTGATGCATATCTTCAATATTATTTTGCAAGTAGGCTCATTTATCACACATGATTGAAAGTGAAAGTCGCGACAGTTAATGAGGTGTGTTGTGAAGAATATTTGGTTGAAGGTAAAGTTGTTGTGAACAATTTGTTTGAGTGGACACCACAAAATAGTAACAATTTAGTGTGTGGAGTTTCTTTTTTTGTTGTTTTGGCATGTAACTGTATAATATGCTAACTAATGTAGTGTCCGCAGGTCAGAAAGTCAGGACCCCTCCACTACATGAATGATTTAGGCCTATGAATTTCATTAATTACATGTCACAGATTTTTAATATTCATTCACTCTATGTGCCAAAAGGATTAAAAATATAGCCTACTCCATATATTCTAAAATGCTTTAAATATTACATGTGATTTCAAGTAAGCAGAGTGCCCACATCAGCCAAAGCCTATCAACCTTAATTGCAGGTTTACAGTGTATTCAATGACAATTGTATAGAAAAGAGTGTTTGTCTGGATAGCCACTTTTTATATATTTCTGGGCCTTTTGCCTTTATTTGGATTGGACAGTTAGAGAGTGACAGGAAATAAGTGGGAGAGAGAGATGGGGAAAATGACTTCGGGTCGGATTCTAACCCTGGTCCCCGGATTCATAGTATGGCGCCCTAACCAACTGAGCCACGGCGCCCCAAGCTATGGGATTTTTAAGGATGATGTTAAATACTTTCCTGTTCCTCCGGATGCTTAAAAAAATCAGATTGGTCAAAGATACAGTAAGTCTTTAATGGTCATTTCAACTCAACAAACAAATACTGTATCTGGTCTGACCTCCCATAGCATGATTAGGCTAAAGAGGAGCTATTCCTCCACTCGCTTTTGCTACTGGTCAGGTATTTGTCTTTCAGTTATTGAGCTTAAAGCAACACAGTAGAAGAAGTGTAAGTAATGCCTGTTGGCGTCAATGTTTAACACCCATTAATGCTAAGAAGTTTCTCAGTTAGTCAAAAAAAGGTGGTCAATAACATTACATAGTCCCGTATCATGCTAGCATTTTCAGAGACTTCATTATGGCCAAGCCAGTAAAGCCATCAGCTCAAAGAATTGCTCGTGTGCCTATGTGGGGGATGGCGTTATCCTGTGTGAAGAGTTTATCCCACCAATTTTATTTCAATCCACAAGATTTTTGTATAGGCTAGTAAAAATGCTCATGTGTGTCTTTGATGGATGTAGTTGAGGGAGTTGTCAAATTATCAGTGGATCCTTACAGGAGTTTTCACATTAGGGGTATTGTTCAGAAAGCCATTGTTTCATTTTGGAAAATCAAGCCCATGACAAAAACACGCATGCATGTTACATGTGTATTTAATGTGAAATCCTGGCCAATGTGATTTTTTCCACAGCTGCCAAAAAAATATAATATTTTAATGAAGTTACTCTATGTGAACTATCTGAAGTGGACCATTTAGACCATTTCATTATCATGTATATTTTTTTCATGTACAATTTGCATTTGTAAATGAAACACATCATTTGTAAATATGGGATCAGAGGAGTCATTTGTGACACATGTAAGCTGAAGTCATAGTCTAAGGCTATGCTTCCAATTGTAAATTGTTTCTCAAACACTAAATTCTATTTCTCCATGATTTGTTTGACTGGATTTCTGTTTATTATGGTCACAATGCTATACTGAAGCTGTGATGTAGAGTGTGTGTTCACTGATGATCATTGTAGTAATTTTGCAGACGAAGTTCAATTATAAGCAAAATGTTGAATAAAGTCTAAGCGTCTGAGATAAACATAGAAGTTAGGGCGCTAGCAAAAATACAGTGTCATTTTCCACTTTCCATTCAGAGATATGTGGTAATCAAACTATTTTATTTAATTTTATACAGCCAATTAATGTTTTCTGATGACCTCTTACTGAGCATCACAGCCGTTTGTAAATGTGTTCCTGAATGGTAATTATGGGTGAAAATCAATTTATGGTGCTAATAGCAGTAATGCACCAATTCAAATCTCAGTGTACTCATTAATTGAATAACCTAAAACATTGCATCTCTCCATTATGCACAAGTGAAGCACTCTATGCATAAGCAAAGCCCATTCTTTGTGTCCATTCATGCCTGTTGTAGCTGAAGGCATCAAAGAAGCAATGCATTATGGTCCTAATACAATAGTATTTTCCTCAGAGAGACCAGGGCTACATACCAAGGTCAGAACAGGCAGGTCCAGGTTGCCATCAGATCTGGGATGTATCAGGGCTAGACTACAGCAGCCATATCAGCACTATCTAGAACAGATCAGGGCAGGATTCCAATCCATGTGCTATAACTGGAAGACAAGTCAAAGTCATTTCACCACACACAGAAAAAAACTAATCCTGGCTCACAAAAATACTGATAAATGATTTGGCTCTGAAAATACTGTTGGCCAACATTGGTGTAAGAAAAAAAACCCAGAAGAACAAAGTAACTTGCGTAGTCAGTCATGATGCTTTGGCATGCAATGTCTTACTGAGTTGGCTGTGATTTCCCCACACCATGCCAATTCAGTGTTATTTTTGCATCATTTTCCCCAAACAGTTTAGTTTTTGTTACAGCTTATCAACGGTGATTTAGAGATGCAGACAGACAAAACTGTTCACTGTACAATTCAAAATCACAATTGCAATATTTCCAATTTTTTATTTCCAAATCGCAACAAATTGGCACAACACAATGGAAAAACTTTGGCTATTGACAGAACTGAATGGACAATGTAGATCAAATTCCTAATTGTAAAATATCACTGGATTGGAAAGACAAGCACACGGTAATAAAGATCATACGTTTTAGGGGTGGCATATTCTGTCCCATATCTTCACCACATCTGTTTTGTATTGAGCATTATACAGTATATATCTGACAGTTTTAGAATTGCAGGTTATACACCTGTTCTAATGAATGCGTAAAAATGCAGGGCATTGTGGGTATGACTTATTGTCTATTTGGGTGCCGTGTTGAAGACGGACCATTAATCAGACGGACACTAGCCATACCATTATGTAAATATATCATGCCGAATTAATGAAACACCTGCAGTCACGTTAGATGCATTAGATTTGAAGGAGAATAAAATAAATTCAGTGCCTTACTCAGCAGACTCAGTACAAGTGCTCAAACAAAGTTGGTTGACATACTATTCATGTATGAATACAAATTAGTAAAAATGCATACAGAGTATTATAGAGTAGTTACCTAGCCTGGCTAACACCAGCCTAAATCTCAAGTGAGATTTAGTCTGGGGACTACCTATACATTTCCTCGTAGGGGACTTCAGGTTCTGTTTGTCCAAAAGTTTACGCATCGTCTTGCCATCTCTCCCTGTTCTGTGACTGGTTCCCAAATCCATGTGAAAATTTTGGCCATGGTCTCCAGGCTGCCATGTGGTTCGGAATGAGCGTGCAAGGCAGCATGGGTATTCCCAGGCTAGTATTTACCTGGATTTGTTTTTTTTATTATTTGAGTGTTCCCACTCAAATCTGTTTGACAGCAATAATTTACAGACATAAGTGAATATTGGGCACATATTCCACTAAATGCTGTCATTTAAAAAAAAAAAAAAACTCATTTTGAATAAGCATTCTCTTATCACTCTATCCCAGCAATGGTATTATCCATTTGTTTTTGCTTGACTATAGGCTACAACATTATTCATATCAGACTAATGGAGTGGTATTGATGTTGTATATTACAATTTTCTTCACTTTCTCCTGTCTTGGCGGGGGGGGGGGGTCTCATGTAATGAGTAAAAATAAAAATGCGTAAATGTATGTAATTGCTTATCCTCCTTCAATTCCTTCTGTCTTACATGGTGCCATCGTGTAGACACATCACCGTCTAACCTGGGATTAAAACTCCAGCCTATGTGGCAGACAACAAACATTTAACTTCAATTAACACCCGCGAACACCGCAAACTGTGATGGCAAATGGCAACATAATTGGATGTGCAGTGATTAGCGCTAGTTACAAACAGTGATTGGTATTGAGTGGTGTGCCAAGGCTTTGCCTGCAGAAGTAGAATTTGTTTTGTCTGTAATCCCATTATGGCTGCTGATGGAGAAAGGAAAGGCAGGTTGGGAAAGATGACCTTTTGAGATTGACATGGTTTCAGGTTTTCTTCCCCCCTCATTCAATTCATGGCTGAGAGAATGGGTGATGGAGAGGAATGGATGAATTTCACCACCCTGAACCAATCTCTAGAATGGGAGCCTGATTGCTACAATAGGCTATTTATAGCTGTTCGTTGCTGTTAGCTTACTTCATTCTCTACAATAGAGAGTGTCCAACATTAAAGAATGTATTAAAGGTGCACATTTTCGACCAGCAATGGAAAAATCCTATCAAACAGTAGGCTTATTGGTGCTTTAGCCTAATCCCTGTTCCCTAGGTCTGTCTCCAATGCTACAGAATGATGATCTTTCTTGTTAGAGTCTGTGCCACTGTTTTTCTGTACTAATTGTAGGCTATACAAACAGATCAACCCCAGAGGCCCCTGCCATCAATTGAAAAAAAAACAGGTTGTTTTTTTATTCTAGGTTAGTGTAAGATGGTAACTTTAATGGTAAATTAAACATCCTAGTGCTGACATAAAGCACTAGTTTAAAAGCATAAATTATCTGAATAACATCATAGTGTTTTGCCATCTTTTAACAGATTCTGACTGTTTGTTTTTGCCGGACGTTTATTTTGTGTTTCCCCTCTTATCCTGTTATTGAATCTCAGAAGAAACACATTACAGCTGTGCACTATTTTCAAAATGACAAATGAGACCTAGCGCCGGTGCCTGCATGCAAGTCCCTCACCAGAACCTCTCTCAAGAATTTCCCTTGATTGAATTCCTAACATATAAAAAAACACAGCGAGAAACCTTTCCATTTCTATATGTGGCTCGTGTGTGTGTGTGTGTGTGTGTGTGTGTGTGTGCGTATGAGCGTGTGTGACAGTGGTAGCGCAGCGGAGGGCTCGGCCGCAGACCGCATCCATCTCGGCAAAGGCGGTGGTAATTTATCACTGTTGCAAACCTTGGCTCGCTATCCTGCTCAGCCCAAACCCAACCCCCTCATTCTTATCCCAATAGCTTAAGCGGACTTGTTTGCAGCTCATCTGTGCAGGAAGGCTGCAAGTGCTCCCTTGGCTTATCCTCATCATGCATCTGCAGACTGACAGCGCAGAGGAGCAGCCAAGACTGCCAAGGCAGTATAATTAGTCATTCCCTATTGTTTCCTCCCCTTTCCTTCACCCAGCGCACATAGCAGAGGACGGGTATTCCCCTGAGCTACAATCGTGAGGAATTAAAAAGACAGTGAGTGGAGAGTGACTGGACTTTTAAAGCCACTTATTTCTATTCGGTGATGAGATGCTCCTTCAGAGCTTTACTCAGTGGTTACAAAGTAGGAGATGCAGCTATGGCTACACGAGGGCACCAGTTTTAATGCAGAATTTATATAATCACAGTTAACACACTGAAAACAGTGTTAGAGTCACCTATTTTCACCAAGAGTAAATGACAAGACAAATCAGAATTTTTTAAAAATCAGTGTCGACAACTAAATGCTACTCTGTTAATTAATGACATAATTTTTTGTTTCATTTTTTGTTACATGTTACATTTCATTTAATCTGTGTCATTGTTAAATATATGAATATTTTAATATTTATTTATGTGGCAAAAGAAATGGCACTTTATTTTTGCAACTCTGTTCTTTGCACATTGTTTACAAATGTATTATTCAAATGAGGTCAACCTAAAATAGCAGTGGTGTGTCTCCTGCCTGGTAACCTCTGTAATTACGGCAGAAGAAGCTAAGCTGCAGCACCAGTCCTAATGAACTTGAAAGCTCCTTACATGCGCATTAAGGCAGAGAGACATTAGGTCTTTATTTTTTTAAAATGACTCACTTTGTGGCACTCTCTCTTTTTCCCACAGACAGGGAATCCCTGGCATGCAAATGATGTTCGCTTCACCTCCACTTAGGCTGTTGTTTGCTCTCATTTCCATTCTGTTGTGGAGGTCTTCCCACTGGCTAGCTTCACAGTATAATTTCAGCATAATTTAGCCAAGTCAATCAAGAGTAGCGGCGCTCTGCATGCAAAAGCTAATGTCACTAGAGGCTGGGCTCTCTGAACTGCATTCCAACACGGATTTCACAGAGACATGCATGCATATGGAAAAATTCACGCACAATATAACAAAACATGCCCATGTTTACAATCAGGAACTGAACCGTGTTCAGAATAAAGCAGGAGGCAAAATAACCTCCTTCCCCTCTGTTGGTTTTATTGTATGAGCATTTCCATGTGGTAGCTAGTATGTCATGATGAACCGTACTCATAAAACTCGGTGGGGAGGCACTGTGATTTAACCTCGCAGGGTGCCAAATGTGCATGCCGCTGAGAAGTCTGTGCTTCTGATGATAGTGTCAGTCACCATGCGTCACATCCAATGCGATGGACATAGACACGTGCTCAGTGCTCAGTGGGTTACTGGTACTTGGGGTGCAGAAGAAATAAACCGTAAATTTAAAGACGGCTGTAAATGGCATGTAATCAGCAAACAGACTCATGGCACTGTTGTAGGGGGGTTGCCTCTTGGCAACAGTATAGGAAATTCTCACTCTCTTAACAAGCTGTCCTTGACCCTGCAGCTGGTTATACTGCTGAATACAGGACCCTTGTCCTTGTCCCTGACAACATTCCCCATTATCCATGAGCCAATGCGCCTGTGGCACAGGTGGACTCATCTCTCTCATGACAGAGGAGGGAGCATGGTGGACTCTAATCACTCTTGTCCGGATCTACAGAAATGGGAACATAAAAGAGAGAAGACAAGCTCTGAGAGATATGATGAAATGTTTTTTTTTTTCTTTTCTTTCTTTTTTTTGAGTGTGTCTTCCTAGCAGGACCAACCATTTTTCTTTTCACACCTGTGATAAAAAGCCTGGGTTGCTCTTGGCTGACACTTCAGAGTTAAGAGCTAAGAAAGGCTAAGAGTGAGGAAAAGGCTCTACTCACCAGTGGATCTCATCCAGCTGAGCCACGTTACACTTGCCCTCTTAGCCTCGGTTAAGAACCAGGAGGAACAACTACTTTCAAATGTACAGTTTTGCTAAGAATTCTCAGTGTTGTTGCAAAAATGCTCTTTCACTATGTAAATGACAAAACCAGTAAAGAGATAATGGCAGAGATCGAGTGCAAACAAGTACACAAGTGACATCATTTAGTTATAATGCTATTCTTGTAGTCTGAGTAAAGATGTATAGACTGAGATCAGTGGTGATCTCAGAACTTGTCTTTCCACACTACACTACGCAATATAAGATGCATCACAAGGGATCTACCAAGATATAGTCTGGCAATGAGTGATTGACCTCTCATTTCCTGGGGCATTAGCAACATGAGAGTTGAAAAACTGTCACATTAAACTCATATAGGCTAAAAACTCTTCAGTGCAACATATGCATCAGGCAGTATTGGACTAGTGTACTACAAAGTCATGACAAGAATTCTGAGTGTAAGATATTTAAGTTCTAGATGTGGAAAGGTCAACAGGACTACATCAACACTCGTCTAGATGGCAGTGGTTCTCAATTGTGTACATGTATGTTCTATGGTCTCAAGGCCAGTCGTTTTCAGGGCCCTATGTTCTTAGAGTGTACAATCCTCATTTTTTGTCCAACTTGTAAAATACATAGAATCATCTGAGTAGTAATCATTTAAATTTTGTGTACTTTGTTGTTCTGATATCCAAGCTCTTATCTACATTAATGCAAAGACTGCTTGGGAGTCTTTGGAATACCTTCAGTTTTACTGACTTAATTTCTTTACCTTCCACCAAGGAGAGTACTACCTTCAAATTAAAGGGACAAGTATGGGAAGCAACTTTGCCCCCAGCTATGCAAATCTGTATGTGGGATTTTTTGAACAACAATTTATTTTCAATGAGGACAGAAATCCATTTCACAGTAACATCATCAGATATTTTAGGTATTTAGATGATGTTCTTTGTGTTTTTAAAGGGTCCCAAAATGAGCTGAATGAATTTACTGCACACTTGAATAGAATGAGCCCTGACCTGAAATTCACTGCCGAGTCTGACACTAAACGTGTGCACTTCTTAGATATGTGGATCAGACTAGAAGATGGGAAACTGACCACAACTCTCTATCGTAAGGAAACAGACCGCAATTCATTTCTACTGGCAAGCAGCTCACATCCCAGTGCCCTGAAAAACGGACTTCCCAAGAGTCAGTTCTACAGACTCAGACGGATCTGTCACTCCACGGAAGAGTATGAGGAGAATGCGGTGGAAATGAAACAACGATTTTTGGATAGGGGCTATGCCATGAAGACCATTGAGGAGGCATACAACATTGCCCTATCCACACCACGGCCACATCTTCTGAAAAAAAGTGTTAAAAGAGACAAAAAGTTCTCAGTTTCTTGCATCACTACTTTTACTCCCAAATCCTACATAATTAAGAACACAGTCATGAAATATTGGAATTTATTATGTGATGATCCTTCACTCCAGGGTAAATTTAAGGACCCACCATTGTTTGTCTCCAGGCGGGGTCCTAACCTCAGGAATAAGCTTGTCAGAGCAAGTATAAAATCTGCTCCTGCACAAACACTACTGGCACCTCTGAGAGATGGCAGTTACCCCTGTGGCAACTGTGCCCAATGTAACAGTACACATAAAACGCATACTGTGAAACATCCGAGGTCTGGTAAGAGCTACAATGTGAAGGGTTTTATGACATGCAAGACTAAGAATGTCGTTTACTTGTTAAGATGTCCCTGTGATAAGGTCTATGTGGGAAAAACTACACGTAGCTT
>JASCQY010000388.1:2099782-2111320 GCA_030264315.1 Sardinella tawilis | reverse complement strand
CCCTCCTCGGAAACGAAATCCTTTTGGCTTTAGCTAGACTAATTGACGGAGTCAATAGTCGGCTTTCGCCTAGGCTACAATGGCAGGGCTACAGTAGCTATAGATGTAACCTACCTACGCATGGTGCCAAATTTGAAAAGATGAAGGAACGGTAATTTCAACTCTATATATACCATAACTGATTGAAGACACACTGTCTGTCTTTATACAGTATGGAGTGACTGATTTACACATGTGAAATTCACTTCTCAAATGTTGTAAATATGAATAAATAAATATACACTTAAACAAAATGAGTAACGAGTCTCCATGTTGAAACTCAGTGGATGAGACAAAGCAAAAGTTGACCTGCAGGGATGTCCGACAGGGGTTCGCCTGACTGTCATTGACTGGCAGCTGAAACCGAACGACAGGTGGGTCCACGCTGGAGTCTTTGATTCCGAGGCACTGGGTGTTATTGTGCTGTCCATTCAGAGCCAGACTTGTGTCATTGAAGCCAGCCCACTGAGAAGTGCAAAGATTCACCTCCAGTATGATAGTATCAGGCCCACAGTCCACAGTCAAGTCACTGTTGACTGAGGGTAGTGTCACAACATTAGACGCCCAGTGGAAAAAGATGAAGACAGCTTTGAATAATGTAATGTTGTATAAGACAGCTTTGACAGCTTTGAATAATGTAATGTTGTATAATGATTGATGAATACAAGGACATCTGAAAAGAACTTACCAGGAATTCTGTCATAAACTGATGAACAATTATTTGCAGAGGCCAATCCAGGATGTAACATGAAAGCCAAAAAGGCGAGATGCTTCCAACGTATCATCCTTACGGTCTGAAACAGTGACAGAGTACATAAGTAATGGAGAAAGACAGAGGGAAATAAAACGATGAGTTATACAACACCGTTAAGGTAATAAAGTAGTGTTAAAGATGACATAACAAATTGCCACCACATACCCTTGAATCATTTCCTTATCAAATTAAAATCCTATCATTTTAAGATACAAAAAGCACTCAAAAGGTTTACATTGAGATACATTTATAAATGTAACCTGCAAAATAGACTAGAAAGACAGGGGAATATTATACGAACCCTGCTTCCCTGGCAATGATTGTCAGTGGTTGTGTCTAGGGTGGTTTATATATACAGCATAGAGGGGACACATAACAGTGTTATATTTCATTGCGTTCCTCAAAGAATAGGATGTCCCCTGACAAGACATAAGCTTTGCCTCGAGATATTTCAAACCATGGCCTTTAAGATAATGACAAGGATTAATCATATTACAGACCTTTCATTTTTTTCACCACATCAAATTACAAGATGACGCAAAGTTGTGACAATACTTTTTGACTAATTTACCCAACAAAGTGTAACTAAATCTTTAGTTATTATGCCTGTGACTGTAACTCTGCGAGACAAACTGGGGTCATTCATTTTATTGTTATTTAAGTGCAACTATAAATATGGCAATGCTGTAATCCTCCTTTAGATCAAAATAAATGACTGCTGCTATGAAACAGGCCAGTCAGCATTTGCTTCACTTTGAAGGATGCTAAGGCTACTGACTTTCTTGTCATTTCCTCTTTCCTCCTTATTCTTTTCCAGCAGACATATAACTTATGAGTATTGTCTCTTGCTGTCCACAACGCTTTTTGTTACACGTGATTTCAATCACTTATCTTGACTTGTGATGTATCTTAATCAATTTTTTCTGTCTACTTAATTGAGAGGGTGTGCTAATGTATCGAACGAGGTATTGATGTCTGAGTAACAAAAGTATGAAGCCATGTCTTTGAAATGGCTGTCCAGTAAATCACAGGTGTGTAAAGGCCATGATCTTCTCTTGGGAGGGGAGTGCCTGGGTTAGGTGAAATCTGATAGAGAGGCAGGAAACACGGAATGTCTCTGAAGTTTCGTTTAAAAAACAAACCTACTCCCTTCTGAAAAAAACAGCTTGACCAGCTTATGATGGTTTGCTGGTTTAAGCTGTGTTTTCGCAAGAATTTTGCTGGTTTAGCTGGTTAACCCACCTCATGATGGTCACCATCTGAAGCTGTGGTTTGCTGGTTTAAGCTGTGTATTCGCGATAGTTTTGTTGGTTCATCTGGTTGGACCAGTTTATGCTGGTCATTTAGTTGGAGGTTGACTGGCCAATCCAGCATGTTCAGCCTTATGGCTGGTCAAACCAGTATGACCATCTTAAACCATCAATCAAAGCTTGATAGGCTGGTCACCAGCATGACCAACATAAACCAGCACACTTAGCAACATAACCAGCTTCCAGAGATGGTCACACCAGCAAGTCCAGATGGTGGCCCAACCAACAAGAGCAGGAAAGACCAGCAAATGCTGGTAAAAAAAAAACAAAAAACAAAACAAAAACAAAAACAAAAAAAAACAGCAAAACCAGCAAAAACCAGCTAGAAACCATCTAAAACCAGCCACCAGCATAAACTGGATTTTTCAGCATTGATCATTTTGCCTACATCTCTTCACTGTACACTTTATGATGACATCAATCATGATAACAATTTCCGTGGACAAGCCTTGCTACTCTTTATTGCATTCAAATGTTTTTTTTTTTTCCCGCAATGATGCTAAACTGCTTAAACAGGCTTAAACCTGTCTGTCTTTCTGTAAATGTTGCTTTTCAAATGGTTTTTCCGAAGTATTGCATGACCTCTCGCTGTCATACAAATGACGCTCAAATGTGAATAATTTACATAATATTTAATTGAGAAGATAAAAGGGAAAATCTGATCATTTAAAGACTAATTAATTGAGGCATTCATTAATTCCCAGGGCATCAATCAAGAGAAAACTTTCTTTAAATATTTTTAGAGCAAAATACAAGAGTTTAATTAACCTTAGGTTTTAACATAAGAAAACTTTTTGGTTTTCACATATGGGTCTGGTTTTCACAAAAGATAACTCTTTTGTGTTTTTCAGCATGTGAAAAACTGCACTGCATCATGGAAAAAAAACATTGCAGGGGAATACTCTGTACTTTGCTGCCATCAAGGGGAAATGATAGAAGTTACACTTATGTTGATATAGCATTATTTTAGAATGGAACAGTCTGCTGGGTTTGACACATATTCTGAATAAATCCGTAAAAGATCAAATAAGTACAGCTTAAGGCATGTGCATTAGTAGGTCTACTCATGTCTTTGCAAAACACACTTTGATTGCGCCATTACCTGAAATAATAACTCTTTAAACAACGAACATCTACTAATTTCTTATAGCTCTTCAAATGAAACTTGTTTTAGACTACATAGAGTGGGTGAAATGTGAGTATACAAAATATGAATACAGTATACCCCACCCCTTGCTGAACTGAATTGTCTAGTACCCTCTCTACATGTATGTAGCATTTAGTTTACCCAACAGAATGAGTTTTCTCTCCAAGCTAATTCAAACATCATTTCCTGACTTATCTTGTATCTCCAAAACATGCTAAATAGCTTGATCTCAGGTTAGGAATGATATACAGTGCAAACAAGACCAACTGAATGAGGTGATGGTATTTGATACAAACTCTTTTAGTTTGTTAACAGCGGAGTGTTAATGTGTAATTTAGGCCCATGTCAATGCCATCTAAAACCATAATCAGAGATGAATTAAAGGGATACACCACTTTTTTTTTTTTAGATAACCTATTTCTATATTTGCATTAAGCCCCAGTATTATTCAAGAAAACACACACCACTCTCTTTTCAATGTGTTCAGTACTTAGATTGACACTATTAGCCCTGCTTAGCACAATGACTGGAAGTACTTAAATGGTTCAATTAGCATTAAGCTTCAAGCGTCCATCTGAGGGAAGTAAATACCAATTTAGCACTTTGGTGAATTGTAGGTTTATTTTTATAAAATGCCATGGATTTTGGATGACGTATTTACATGGCTAACAAGGGGTTGACTACAAGCAAGGAATTTCCCAAACTAAGGTGGTGTATCCCTTTTGTATCCCAGATTGTGTTTGAATATACGATGTAAACTTCACATTAAATTAATAGGAAAAGTACCTTGTGTTCATTCAACCAACCTGTTTACAAAAGGGTGTAACTGAAGACCCTGCACCTGTTGAAACAAGGCAGGCTGTCCATAACCTCAAGACAAGTCTAAATTTGCACACACAATGGCAAAAAACAGCAATGATTCCATGGTAACCAATCTAACATCAACATTGCCCCACATGGAGATTTTAAATAATAGCTGCAAGTTCTGCAGCTCAGACTCCACTCTGTAAATTTTTTAAATGGATGTTTAATTCAATTGAGGTTATGACCATATTTATATGAGCTACAACTGACTGGAAGGTGGCAACTAAAGGTATTATTGTTCTCCTTCAGTTGTGACATAAGTAAGATGGTGATAATGCTTAAGGAGAGAATGAATCATGTCCAGAGATTGTTTTGGATGGGCTGTGAAACAAGGAAATGGGAAAGTAGCCCAAACTGAGGTCTATTCTAGGCTACAGTAGGCCTAGGCCTAAATTGGTAATCATGGGCTGAAGACAAGAAATGTTGACATGACAATATGAATGTGATAATGGTTGTATAGGCAAATCTGAACAGAAGTGGCAGTTGAACATTTTAAATGTATTATTATTTTATGCATTGGACTATATAGAGTATCATTATTTTTGACTTGAAATTATATACGCACACAAACATTTGCATTGAACAGTTACATAGCAGACAGCTAGATAGCAGTATCTTTTGACTGCATGGAGGTCAGTCATTTGTCATAGACTGTTTCTCTACGCTTGCGTTATCTAAATAGCAGGCTCAAGCGCCAAATGCTGCCAGCAACAAGCGCCAATGTTCGCGCTGCGAGTGGCTCGCGCCTCTGCTGGCGCTGAATTTGAACTGTCACTGCGACCAGCTCTGCTATAAAAGCTGATGATGTAGGAATACATTCCAGCACACTCAACTTTCAAGAGTTTTGTGGCTCCGATCAGGAGGCTGTGCTTTCAGGTAAGGTTTTTTTTGTTTGTTTTGTTTTGTTTCGGATTACAGTTTTGCAACTTTTGGAGGCCCGAGGCGTGCAATTCAACACGGACATTTTAATAAGGCTTTTGGGTAGGTTGATCAGGGCTGCGATTCCCAAAACAATCTTAGAGCAAAGATTATCTTTAGGTATAGGAAATGGCATATGTTAAGATAATCTTAGCACTAAGAACGTTTTGGGAAACGCGGCCCAGGTTATATATTTTTTGCTTTCATAGGCCATTCATATTCTCTCTTTATCTGATGTTTTTGCACATAGGCTATTGCTTTTCTCATTTCATAACTCTTAAAATCTTAAGTTAGGCCATATTGTAAAGTAAAGCACAGGCCTATTTTATAGCCATCTTACTGCAAAGTAGGCTATAGGCTTCATGGAGGGCTGGTTATCATAGCCTACTGTTGAATGTGAGTCATGGGCTATTGTCTTTGTTGAGCAGTTTCAACTCTAAACCCCACCTGGAGATGTGTCCTCAGAAACCGTAACAACAACATATTTCGTAGATAGGCTACACAGGAACAACAGAATTCTGTAGGCCTAATGAAATGAGCTTTGCGCTCTTGGATGTCATCTTGCAGGTAGGCTTCTGAACTATACTACTTCGTACCAGACTACACTGTGATAGCGTTTGTTTAATATACGGCTATAGACTATAGAATTGTTGTCCACAGCTTCCACAAGTTGGATATTTAATTTCCTGAAACGTCCCTGTGGCCTGTTTCTCCCCTCAATACGAGCCTTGTTTGGGGCTGGTTTGTAGGCAGTGTAGTTAGCTGATTGTTTCATTTCAGCTGCAATCACTAACAATACTGCCAACACAACAGCCTGCGTCAGACACCCTTTAAAATTTCTTACTTTCTTATGTTGTGAAATATGTAGGCTATGCACTTTCAAGTAAGCTAATGTATAGGCCTAACTCTAACTGTGAAAAACCTATCTCTCAGTAGGCTACTGCAGTCTACAGTGTGTAGGCTACCACTGTTCTCATTAGCCTGTGCTATACTGTGCTGTACTTTTCTTCTGTGGTCATCTGGCAGTGTAGTTAGCTGATTACCAAAATAGCTGTAATCACTAACCTCACAGCCAGGTGAAACAGACAGATTTTGCAACTCATCTCATGTCTTCTAGTCTTTTTGGCACGTAGGAAATCATATATACTAGTGGCTATGTGAATTATGTTGGCTTATAAATAAAACGATCACAATGGTAAAGCGACTCCAGGAGTTTTCTTTTGAATGAATAAAAATGCTGGGTAATCTTGAATACATTTATACAAAAAACAATTGCCTCCTTGTGCGCAATGGTGCCGCGAATATCTGCGTCAAAGCGCGTTCGCGCTCAACGCAATCCCAAGAGCGCATGATGTTTCCTTGGCAACAGACAACACAGGAAACTTCATGTGCGTTGAGAGCTTGTGATACTGTACCCTCAGCTAGTTTTGTAGGCTACTCGATTCTAAAAAATGGAAATTGATCCAGTGGATGATATGCATGTGCAAGAGCTTGCCGAGTTGGAGGCGCAGTACACTATTTTTGTTGGATCTTCACCTGAGGATGTTTCATATGCGAAGACTTTCTGGAATTCCCTCGCACTGCAGCCGCCGATAGAGTCGAGACTGGTGTCAGCAGATATCAGTCAGCGACTAAAAGTAGCTAAAGATCCATGTGGGTATTCTTTTGGCTAATAGCATAAGCCACGTAACATACCATAATGTAGTTTATTTAATTCGTACAATACAATGGTATGTAATATGACCATAAACTACTTTCTCACTTATCTATGAGTTCAGCCATTAAATCAGCTCCAAGGCCGGCACCCCGTGAGTAGCCACAGTCATCTCAACTGTTATTTATTTTAAAATAATTTGTCGTATTTTGTGGCTAAGAAGCTAATATAAGCTACCCTGTATTCCAGAGAATGATGCTCTTTTTGAAAATATCTCTGAACAGAAAACCGAGGAGGACAGGCAAAAGTTCAAAGACATGGTGAGAACTCATGTTTATTCACAACCTGACTCTCGCCAGCTGAATGTAGTTCCATCAAGCTCCACATGGCGTTCCACTGAGCTCCACACATTCATCTGGACTCGCACCCATAGAGAACTATTTCAAGGGAGCAAAAAGAGTCAAAAAGGATCACCCAGCGGGATTTGAATAGATGTGATGTGGCCGGGAAGTGAGGCTTTCATCAATGTCACGGTGTGGTTTCAATGTGAGAGGTTAAAACAAGTAGCACATCGATGTAGATGACGGACAAGTAGTTTAAAAGATTTTTGATAAGGCCCTGCCTCCTGAAATCTCCAGTGGAGCAATCCCAGTTGAATGTATGGAGCAAGGCAGAACGAAATTCATATGGAGAGTCTGGTCAGTTTATTTGTTGAAAAACTGAAGACCTACTGTATTAGGATGTTTTTCCAGCAGCCTCTGTGATATCCAAAGGGGGGCTATGTCAAAATAGGTCTAATACGTTTGTGGTTAGGCTTTGTCAGTTTTCACCAGAACTCAATAAATAGGCCTAGGCGCCAATAAACAGACACCAAGACTGCCATTTCAGTGGAAGACAGTAGTACTGAAGTGCTATATTCACTTCCATGTGAACAGCTGGGAAAGAGAAACCACTCCTCTGTGTATACTTAGTTATGCACCCACTCGTCAAACCCCCTTGGCAGACAATAGGGACCAGACTGCAGTGGTGTTACAGGCCTAGATGTTTAATGAAATATGATAAGAGATCAAGGGGTGCTCAGGGTGTGGATCTGGCAGGCAGGGTAGAGGGAGGCCTGAGCATACTGGCCCACATGCTGCATTAAGAAAATGAGTCTCCCGCAGATTTAAAGTCATAGCATTAAAACTGACAGAGGAGGGTTAGTCCTGCTGCATGGCTCTGCATCTTAAAAAGATATTATTAGCACCATCCAGTGTTGTAAATTTCAAAGAAATATAAATTATGAGATTGTCAGAGAAATCGTTTGCTCGTGCACAGATTGCACAGATTTTATTTACTGCACTTTAATTTTCTCATTGTTAACATCACTCAGAGTATTGACAAGGGTGATTACCCTTTGACCTCATTTATTTTTAGGGTGTCAAATATCTGAAATGAATGGCATCCTGCCAACAAATCACAAACAAGTACTTTGCATGACTGTTATATCAATAATTCTCTATATAATCGACACATTGAAGCTATATAATTGAATAACCATCAAGTAATAACATCACAGTACCACCTTCAATGAATAAAATAATATGGTAAACAGCCTTAGGCCTTAGATAGTCACCATTATGGTGTAAATAATATGCAATGGGTAGGCACTCCCTGTTGCATCAGTTTTCAATGTACAAGTTTAAATACCCATTTAGTGCTAAGGAAGTAACCAACCAATCTACACCGACTGTAATGATTACTCGTACCTGTGGCAATATTGTACCTGTATGATGTTATACTAGGTGTTCTTAGCATGCACTGGCCATGTCAGAAACATTTTTCTCTTTGCACTATGTCAGTGTTGCCTCAAAGTGAGTCATAAAACTGTTATTACAAAGTAACAGACTTACATAATGTTGCTTTAACTTTTCTTTGATTAGGATGAATTTGATGATGTGTTTTCTCTTGGAGTGTGGCATTATGTTCAGTCTGGTAAAAGTCCAGCCTCCCAACCATAATGGTGAAATATGATTATCAAAGTGTTTACACCACCTGATCTGGACTGTGGTTTATTTTACACTACAATACAATAATACTGAGCGATTGCCCACATCTCAGATCACCTTATGCTTTAAAGGTCCCTCAAATTAAATCAAAGGAGCATCTAACATTGATTTAGAGGGTTCATCCATGTCCAGTAGACATAAATCCCCCCGCTGCCGACAGAGAAGCAGCCAATCCAGTAATGCTGTACTGGGGGCCGGCATCTCTTACTCTGCTTAGCCCCATTTAGCCTGCTCTCTTCGCCGTGATGAATGTGTCTGCAGTGTCTCTCTGTGGCCACATCCAGCAAACCACACGGGCTAATCGGATTAGCAAGAAGGGCTGGGTACCCTCGGATCAATTCATCTAAGAGGGGTTATGAGAATTAAGGGACCATTGATTTATCCCACCAGAGGTTACTGTCAGACCAAGAAAACAGCTCATCATCTTGTTTTAAATGCGACAGGATGCTGACCACAGCTGCTGGCCCCTATTTTTGCAGGGTTGCCTTTATGAGTTACTTCGCCATTTTATTTCCTCTCTCTCTTTGAAAGGATGGCTAATGTAGGGACGTAGCACAGGTCTCTTGATCTCCTCCAGCTGTTCAGTTACAGTTACGGTTGGTGAACCCCAAATGCCTCTGCAGCCTGCTTACTGTATAAGTTAGGGTGCCTTTTTTTAATCAGTAATTAACTTGCCAAATATATTAACACTTACTGTAACTAGAATGGGGTTATTAATAATTTGAAAGCCTTCGGGAGATAGTTGCCCACCAGCCCTCATTTCACACTGGCAGGAGCAGTTGCTGCATCAGAGCTTGGGTGAAGCTAGACTCATGCCGCTCCCATTTTTCAGCCTTTTTTTTTTTTTTTTGCTGAGAGTAATCAACCTGGAAGCCTCGCAATGGATTGGTCTCTAGAGAAAAGATCCATTTGATGAGATTCCTCTTAAGTAATTGACCCACTCCTGAAGCCCTCTGAATCAGGGCGTTTAGGGGAAATTGTGCATTTCAGAATAGTTAGGTTTTACGTTTTCGCTAAAGCTTCTCTCCAGTTCCATCTCTGGAAGTCCAGTTTTCATTGATCTTGTTCTCCTGTACTGGTAGTTACTGTGTATATAGCCTAGTGCATATATGGACCAAATGGCTAAGACAGTGTGTGAAGGATTTAAAATTTTGGACCTATAATGACACAATCATAACATTTAAAGTATCTTAAATGTCGCTCAACTGTGGTATTTTGTAGTTCTCATGAAAATGTTTAATGTTTTAAAATGAAAATTTATCAATGGTCTGAATTTGAATTGACAACCTAACTGTAATTGCGTAACCCCACAGTGAAATTACATCTCCTTGATATGTGTAATAGATTGAATCAAATGGCAATAACGGCAGGAAGCCTGGTCCCCTATTTCCTGAAGTGTTAAATCAAAGTTATGAGGCTTGTTTAGTAATTGCTGCTGTTGGCTTTGAGAACAGCTGTGCTCTATTCAGGGTTATTAACAGTATACACAGAGGAGTCTGTTCCAGGCCATCCCAACAGAGGGGAATTGGCAGAGATTGTTAATTATAGATAGATACCCACATACAAAATGTTGTCTGGGATTGTACTAATATGGGTTTTACTTTGTCATGGCATTATTGTAATAGGGAAGATAAGAATCCTGTGTTTTCCACTATTCCACAATCGGTATTATACAAAATATTCCTTTTCTCAAGGCTAAAAGGAGGGACCAGATCATGATGCTTCTAAAAAGGCAGAGAGAGGAGAGAATAAAGGTAAGATTTTACTGTTCAAGTACGGTTTCATTTTCTAAAAAACAAAGATGCCTATAAAAGGGAGAATTTGAGATGCGCACACAGTGATGTCTCAGTCTCTTGAAGAGGCTGAGTTATCTCTTACGCAGGCTAATACAGCCATTTTAAACTTGGAAGAATGGTGAGCCCTAGACAGCCAAGTGCTTTATTTCTCTTCTATCCATTAAAGTGCTCCCCCTCTTTGCCTCAGCAGTTTTTCCCAGGAGTCTCAGCAGTTCTGGGAGTGGTAGCTATGGGGGTGGGTGGAGTAGTGTGTAGGGGGTGTGGACTTCAGGCTCTCCCTTTAGTGACCATTCATACATCTCTGGGGAAAAAGGTGGTGATGAGGGTCAAGGAAAGGCTTGTCATCATGGCAGCCATAAAATAAATGTTCATGGAACAAGCGAATGTTACAATGAAATGCAAAATGAATGCAAAAATCTTATCTACTGCGAAATAAAAGCAAAAAGGTCTAGCTTTTTTCATCCATACAGTGTGTATTTCATGGACTTACATTACATATAAATAACTGTAAGCACATAAGATACAGTTTCAGTTTTGTGAATGCCTCACCATTGTAATTCATTAAAGGAGAAGTTCGGTGTGAATCAATCCATAGCCCTGTTGTTCAAGGTCACTGAATGCTGTTTATGGGAAAAAGAACGAAAAAATTTGATACAACATAGGCTGAATAATGAACCTGGCAACTTAAGCTGGCAACAGACCTAACGACTTTTTACCCCGATTTTGATACGATAGAACATCCAGACCAGTCGTAGGTAGTCCGAGGTAATTGGCAGGAGTCGCGGTGTCAGTCGGGACAAGAGTCGTTATGTGTGTTTCAGTGACCGATTTGAAACGTTGCGATTGTTTCCATTGTTGACGCAATTATGAGTCCGACTGAATCAAACATGTTTGATATGATCTTAACCAGTCCGTTCTATGGTTACTATGATACCTATTATGACATTAACATGCAGACGAGTCAGTCGTTAGGTTTGTGTTCATCAACAACTCCCAATCGTAACCGGT
>JASCQY010000388.1:2054201-2081114 GCA_030264315.1 Sardinella tawilis | reverse complement strand
GTAAGTGTTTTCATGTTCAACTAGGGGTTGACTACAGATAAGCAATTTCCTGAAATTAGGTGGTGTATCCCTTTAAGTAAAATAAAAAGGATTGTAAGGTCGTTTACTTGATAAAATAAAAAACACCAAGCGGTGTTGCATATTTATTTACATTTTCTTTTGCCCTTAAGGTGACCAAATGTCTAAAACCACTGAAAGAAAGGTTCATGCAAAGAGGGGGAACAGACAATGTGGTGACAAACTACATCCTTCACCTTTAAATGGGAGCAGACTCACTTGTTGGGCAGCAGGAAACTGCTGGGGAAGCGATACCACTCCTTGCCCACACACACATTGACTGGTCTGCCCTCTGGAACAGTGTGGATGCTGGGGTCTTTGGCAATGCGATGGAATTCCGGGTACAGATCCAAGGGGGCATGATAGCCTAGGAATCAATGTGTTTAACAAGAATGAGTCAAAATTTAAATGAGTAAGTGAAAGAGGAATAAGACACAGTGAAGAGCAGCTGAGAGAGCAATAACTCATGCAAGAGACTAATGAGCAATTACTCACAAAAGGTTTCCGAGAAAAAAAAAAAAAAAACCTTGCAGGTGTATTTATTGGGGGCAATTTCGGTGCCTCCCATTGCCATAGACAATAAATAAAAATACTGGTGAGCAATGTGTTTGCTTCAAACTTGCCCTGTGCATAATCAGCCTTTTCCTGATCAATGCAACAAAGTAATATGAGTCATCCAAATGTTGAGAATCTGTGAGTCATGAGCTGGAGTTTCTATTGTTCTTCTTGCAAGTACTACAGACATGCCATAGATACACCTGATTGATTGACTGTATGCATGGCCTCCCCTGACCTCTGAAGAGAGCCACGGATCGTGACAGCGACAGGACCCCGAAGAACAGCACACAGCCCAGGGCCAGCCAGTTGGAGGAGACGGTGTAGTGCTCTAGACGGTATCGCTGGAACAGGAAGTGGTAACATTTCTGCAAAGACAAACAGAAAAAGAAACACCCCACATACAGTAAGTGCCAAACGGCCCGAGGTGATAGAATTTCCACGGTGAAAATGACAGTTATGCCATACCATCAATGTCCAATAATGAGGATTTCTAGACAAAGCCGACGCAGCTTTCAAAAAGCTGTTAAGTAGCATGAGCACAGCTTAAAGGAAAAATCCACCAGCCCAGAGTCAATCAGCCCACATCCCTGTTCTTTGAAGCTGTTGAGTGCGTTTGGTACAATGTTGACCAAATTTGCAAACTTCCCCTCATTAGCCTGCCGTTTTACTATTTGGTCTGTGTCGTACCAAATTCTGTCACTCATACCTACCGCCTGCACTTGGTGACATGAAACAACAGGGATTCAGGTTGATTCACTCCAGAAAATCCTTTTAACACAAGTGAACATTTTCATAAATTTCCCCAATATCTCCTAGAACGAGGGGCTAATACCCCCCACCCCAACCTAACCTCCTAATCCATCAAGGCTTAACTGACATGAATCTGCCAAGCATGAAGTTGATGAATGCTTTAAAAAAAAAGTCTTTGAGGGATTAGCGCTTAAATGTTAGAGGAAATATTGAGATTCAGCCATGGTATTAGTAAGTATTATAAATTACCTTTATTATTACCATAAACAATAAGGTAATAAAACACAAGTGATCACATGAAGATGGACACACCGGTGACTGGACTCATTGTACCTGGAGGGAGGACAGAGCCACAGCTCCGCAGAGACAAATGAGAGGGTAGATGGGAAACAGAAACCGCTCCTCTTTGTGGGGTTGAGTAAAGAAGACCAGCATCCAAAGGTACATGGGTGACAGTGTTAACCAGTAAGGGCGTCCCAGGTTTTGTACTGCAACAAACACACACACACACACACACACACACACACAAATACACACACTCAGGTGAGAATGGAAAGAGTTGGAACATAATCTGTTGGTATCTTGCCAAATAATCATTCTAAAAGCAATTTGCTGAAACAGTAACACCTTCAGATCAAACTCAACTCCAATGTGCACAGCTAACACTCAAACAAAGACTTAAAGCCTGCTCTCACTGAACTCACCATTAAACCTCTGCAGAAGAGCCTCCATTAAAGCAGTAAGAGGTAGAGAGAACAGGGCCAATGCAAAAACGACATTAAAGTTCAGGAAACCGTTCAGGAAGTAAAAGTGCCATGGCTCTGTACCTAGAGAAATGGCGAAAACACACATAATTACTTCCCATATCATGTGCATAAACACATGAGACTTAAAGCATACTGTAGGTCAGGAAAGTAGTGCACAAACAGTGTGACTAGCGACTAATCGTTTCTTTTTGCTGGATGGAGAATATTTAAAAAAAAAAAAAAAAAGTACCATAGAGATCTGGGCCATGAGGAGTGAAAACATTGTAGAGGACGATATTCAGAGGAGCAATCACCAGCTTGCCATAATAGTAGCTGTCTATTAACACTACAGGAACCTGCACGAAGCACACGAGGAAAACATTAATTCAAAATCAGCAATGTGGTATCAGGTAGGGAAACAACAGTTTTTATATCCTTAGAATCCACGAAATTACGAACTTCCTACCAGGAAAATGAGAAGAGCTGCCAAAGCCCACATGATAAAGCTCTTCCATTTCCTCTTAAGGACCAGCAGGTCGAAGGCAATGGGTATTCTGTCCAAAAACAAAACAAAAAAAAGTAACCATTAAATTCAACTGACTTTTTCTATCCACAACAAGCAATCTGAAATAAAGAAGTTTGCTCTTATTAACATTAACATTGATCATTTCTATTTCAATGTTTCTTAATGTGCACATTATGCAAACCATGATCAAGTCATTCTTATTAGCAGTTGACAAGACAGATGCATTTGGAAAATCTGCCTCGCTCACCCCAATAGAGCACTGAATGGCCAGCCTATGATGGCCCCTGCTGCCACCCCCAGCACGGCTATACTGGTGCGGCCCTGGAACCAGCCCGTCATGGCCACCACTGTGCTGTACATGCAGAATGTGCTTGGGAGGAATGCTGTGGATGACACAAACAAAATATTCAGCTCAGTTAATCGGGGATACCAGCAATCTATCAATATATGGACCGCAGAGCCGTTTCTCAAAGCAACTCATCAGAGCTCATAACAACTGACACTAACTGCCAATGTGGTGTAGTAAAATGAAAACAACAGATTTAATGAAAACTGTTTGTCAAAAACAAACCTGCAGAAGAGCAGAACATTCCAGCACTCAATACCAAAAACGCCAACATGAGACGACCAACATGCAGACCAAACTTCTTACATACTGCCCTGAAAGATGACAGGAGGGAAAAGGTAAAGTTGACAAGACTGACACAGACACAAAAAGACCTAATAGCCAAGTGTAGGCTTGTTGCACATGTTATTTGACAGATTAAGTTTAAAAGTAAAATATGCCATGGAATCTACAAAAATAGACTTCCAAGGCAAATGCAAGAGTTGTAATACAGTATACTGTACATCGATGTTCACTTACTTGTAGAAATATAGTTCACACACACAGCAGGCAAAGGCCAAAACACAGCGCAAAAAATAAAACACAAGGACCTGCAAAAGAAATAAATGTTTCAGTGGCTAACACCTTTTTAACATGTACTGTAGATAGAGAAAGGATGCCATACTGAATTTAAAGCCTCACTGACCTTGTTAGTTTTAAGTATCTTGGCATGAAAGCTGGCAGGAAGGGCATGGAGCCATAAGTATGCATAAGAGCGTATTGCATAAGTTGGAGAGTACTCCCATGTTTGCATCCCCTTGCCATACAGTAGATAATGAGTCTGAAAATAAAATCATTTCATTTGATATGAAAAATGGAAAACAAAATCTAATTGTCTATCTAAAGATTGGCAAATTTTGAAAAATAATTTGCTATTATGCAAGGCACTATCAAGGATTTAGTAATCATCTGTTACCATAACACCATAACACCCTGGACTTATAATGGAAAGTAAACCATGCTCTGTGAATTATAGCCTGCACTCGGGTCAACTCACTGGTTCCCAGTAGTTGAAGGTCTCATCACAGTCCGAGATGTTGCTCAGCAATGCTGCGCAGAAGCGGGCTGAAACCAGGCACTTGAATGCTGTCGAACCCTCTGGGGCCCACACCTGCCCTGCTTTACTTGATGTCCTGTAGTAATGTGAGGGTTGAAAAGGGGTGATAGGCTCATCTGGGTACAAACTAGCAGCAAAGGGGAACGTGCGGCAGAGTTTGGGAAACATCACACACACGTTCAAAGTCATTCATGACGACACAAACTAATGAAAAAGCCCATAGTTTACAAGAGTGTGATCTCAAACATCCCACCAGTTTTATACAGGGGGTAAGCTAACGTTACCTGATGTTACCTCAGCTGATAGTCATTGAGCTCCTCATGTTACAAACGGCTAATGATACGTACTTAATACCCCATGAGTCTATTAGCTAACATTAGCTCATTGCTCCTACCAATGAAACGTCGTAGAAGAAACAAAGGGTAAAATGCATGCAGTTGGAGTTCCTAAAGCAGTAAGAAAAAGCTAACTTAAAAGTGAAATTGTTCGTTAAAGCAGGTGACAGAATGAATGAAAGGCCTTTAAGATAGCTAACTTTCATTCAAACCACACACAAGGCTAATGTTAATCTGATGGTGAATTCATGCTTCATGCATGTAAACGATTCAGAATATTAACATTTGTCTTTGTAACAAAACTGGTTGTGGATAGTCGTTTAGCAAATACATGTTACCTGTTAGTGGGTAGATAAATGTAACGTTACCAGACGTGACAAGCAGACTATGGCTAACGTTAGTAGCCTGGACACCCGTCAACAACACACCGCTAAATTATTATACGAGTCACTCACTCATTTCTCATGTCACTGTTTTTACTGTCATCAGTGTTCTTTTCTTCTTTTGACGTTCGGTTGTCGCTGACAAGACTCGTGTTCACATTATTAGCATCTTGTTTACTCCCTCGTCTATTTCGCTGACGGATCCCCTTGGTCGCCATGTCTTCTACTGGCATGCAAATGCTTCATGTGATCCACCAGTCTCTCACACCATAGTTTGTCATAGAGTATGGCCAGTACGGCATAGACGGTAGACCGCACTGACTGAGACCCATGCATGAGACAGAGCCCGATAGCTCCACTCACATTCCCAAACAAGATGAAAACAGCACTGCACAACTTAATTCATGAATATTTTATATAGTTATACCTATTTTTTTTATCGTCGCTAACTCAAAATGTTTAAAAACAATATAAATAACATTTTCGTTGTATTTCATCCACATTCAAAACTGTTCACATAAAAATTAGAATAAATATTATACATATTAACAGCCAAGACTATGACATCTCTGATGTTATTACACCACATCTGAGGTAGGCTGAAAGAATAAGCCTAAAATTAGTACATTTCGTTTCCCAAAACATTCAGTACAGCAAGTGAATGCATGCCCCATAATTTAAATCAGACATATCATACAGAGACAGGTACTGGCCATACCAGGCTTAACAGGAAATGTAGCCTAATATAAAAGTAAGTCTTTTCATTGAACACACGAAATAAAATATGTTTTTTTTTTTTTCAAACACATTCAGCATTTGCTTAACAACAAAGCAACGGCTAATCACCTGTTGGTGAATGTGTAGCATGCACCATAATTCATTTGCCAGCATTGTCACAGTAAACATTTTTTAAGGTCAGTCATTCACAGTAAACTGAAATTATATGCTGAGCTTACTGAACCTCTGATATGGCTTGTTGACGTTTGGACCTTGCACATTAGATTTATACATTAACACACATACACAAAAAAAGACAATAAATCACAGACCATATTGTACACTCTTGTAACAATGTTATTAAATAGGACAGAACAGTAGTCTGCCATGTATTCTGTATGCAAGCATCCATACTTATTTGGGCGGCTTGAGGGGTGTACTGCAAAGCACAGTAAGAAGGTTGGTAAACAAGTATAAGTATGGTATGGTACGTATCAATCATACATATTCCTGCCTTCATGATAAAGCTCAATTTTGCAGAGTTAGCTTTCTATTTTGTGGGTTGTTGAAACAATTAGCTATTTCCTATGTGAAACTTACTTGTAACACCCCTGAGGTCTGTTGTATGCAGTAGTACATGATACTCTCGATATACAATCAAACAGTCTTGATGGTGAATACATTTCTGAACATTAAATTACATGTTGAGGGCCGATTTGTTTTGCATTTAGGATCGGTACAGAGCTTTGTTGACTATTGGAGCCCTAATTTAAATGGTGGACAAAGAGCAAAGTCATTCAGCAACATACAGTATCTCATGCATAAACTACTTCTCAAATGGTGTGTGTGAGGTGACCAGACCTCTGAGATGAAAACCTGGGACATTCATGGCAGTCAATCTCATTAAAAGATGTCATGCTTTAGTTTTAAAAATAAATAAATGAATGAATGAATAAATAAATAAATAAATAAATCAGGGACAAGTTGGGGCCAATTTGTCTACCAGGGGCAGACCACCAAAATCAGGTCCAATCCCTGGAAAATGGGATAGTCTGTTCACTATTGTGGGAGTGTCGATTTGATCCATTACAGCAATGTTTGAGATCAGGATCCTGCTCACCATATTAAATGATCAAATAATTTCCCTCTGCTATTGAATGATCTTTAGTTAGACTTTAGACTTTGCCCACCTTTAAAATTAAGAAACCTGATCATCAGTAAGGCTAAAATTCTTTATACTCTACCTGAGTGTGACCTGCAGTTTTTGAGACATCAACTTGCGCAACTGGATTTGTATGTCTTTTACCTGACTCTGTGAAAGTGCACGATCAGGTGACTGATAGGTTAACCGGTAACACAGACTGGCATGACCCATATGTGGATGTCGGAAACGGTCTACCAGTGTCACTTCTCTTACAGCACCCGCTGATGCTTGACGGACCACAGCGTGGAAATCAAGCTCGTCAAAACTGTCCGGCTCCATCCAGAAGCTGATGTCGTGCGAGTAACTTGGCGGATACAGCGAGAATGTGCAGAAAGGTTCAAGGGGTTTAGAAGAGAAGTGCTGAAGGAAGCGGGGGTCAGGACTCCAGAGCAAACGCCAATCAAAGAGGTTGAAGACAAGAGTGGCCAAGTGGTCGAGGTTTATTGTGACCATGCACAGTCGGACACCTTGAAGCTCGTATCCTGGTGCAGAGACATATGCTAATCTCCCAAATTTAGTTAGTTTTTCTGAGTTCATCCATGCCTTCTCGGTGTCCTGTTGGTCCTCTACAAATGAGACTCCATATGGAGCCAGTAATGTCTCTAAACAACCATGGAGACACTTTAAAGGTTCAGAGTCTGAAGGGAAAGCCCCGACAAGAAGCAGCTGGTGATGAACAGGAGAAGTGCTTGTGTACACGGGGGTCCGATGAAAAACCAAGCCACTCAGGGCATGAAGAGTCCCAGGGCTGAAATCTTCATCCTGGATAATCTCTGAGAGATGGATCAGCATTGATGGCTGTAGCACATACCTGGCATTGGAGCTTGGGTGGTCATCACCCTCGTCTTCCTCCAGTGCACCCTGGGCGTGGGTTTCGATGGGCCTCACCCAGTACAGGGCAGAGGTAGCAAAATCGGGGTCAAATTTATGGAGCTGGTCTGGAGTGCAACAGACTAGTTCAGGAAAGTTTTGTGTCAGTGTGTAAACAGGCCAGGATGACTTCAGCTCCCGAAGCAGCTGCTCCTGCACTAGTTTCACAGGGTGGCAGGACTCTGAGCTCAGAAATGACCTATGGATGAAACAGAACATAGAAAAGCATTTGTCGCTGCGCAATCATAAGGAACCATCAAGTCAGATCACTACACAAAGATTAAAAGTCACTGACGTTACCCTTTATTCAAGACTGGCTTGCTACGCTGAAAAAATTCTCTCTCACGTAGCCACTGTATGTTTAGAATATGTGGTATTGCACTATATTGAAACTGGCAGTTTAAGATCAATTTTGTATCCCTTTTCTCTACCTGTGCAAACTGATGAAAAGGGGAATCCTTATGTCGAATTACTTAAAATTTTATACAGATGATTCATAGTAAAGGATGTTAGAGCAACGTAGAACACTGCAAGGTAACACAGGTATATTGACAATGGAGGAAAATGTTTCAAATGGATCAATTCACCAGCCTATTCATGTATTGTAGAAATAATTCCATCCATACCTATTTACATATTCACCTAGCTCCTCTGGAAGTTCAAATGAAATTGTGTCCTTGGCCAGTGCTGCCTCCATTTTTAATGTCCCTGAAGTAGTGTAGGGATAACTTCTGGTGAAGATATGGTTAAGACCACTTTCTACATGGAAACCTTTATCTTGGCTCCTGAGAAACACAGTCATGAAGTCATGAAATTCATTTACACATGTACAAAATGTGAATCTCTTTCTGTATTTTCCTTAATTAGAAAATAACTGTATTCCAAATTCTGCCTACCTGTAACCTGTACATTTATAGCCCTGATATTTCATCGGATCAAAAGGATGGACCTCACTCAAGATCAGGCCTGCCTCTGCTGCCATGGCAACAACTTGCCAACTGTTATGCCACTCTCTCATCGGGCTATCAGCTGGAGTACCCCCTTGGCCATTGCACAAAGCCATGTGAACCTCTCCTCCATCTTTTAAGACCTGAACACAACTGTGTAGAAGGGATAGCTGTGTTAACATTAATTATGTAATTTTGAACCAAATTGGTCGATAATCATATCTTATATCATACATTGTACATTCAATTCATGTCACTATATGAAAACAGACAGGAATGCAGCCTACCTATGAAAAAATTTCGCAAGCAAATTGCGATTCTTTTTCACTCCACTTTTGCGACCAAAGTGGGGAAAGTTGAAGATAATGCAGTCAAAAAGTCGACTTTTAAGGGCATCATGTTCAATCAGGCATGTGCAGTCCACTTGAAAGAGCACCGTAGAACCTAGAAAATTATGACAACTTTCTATAACTTTGCTTTTCACAATCCACTGCAGAAATAATTATCATTTAACAACCTTACCACAATCCCTTATACGTTGTACATTGTCTCTGGCACCATCACATCGATATGCCTCGTCTTCTGATTGTAAACAAGTGGCTGTTACATGTATCTCATCCATGGACGATTCGATGAGGGCAACCGAGAAAGAAAAGTTGCCCTCACCAACAAGTAGTACATCGCGTGAACTACACATTGCTGGTGGAGTGATGGTAAAACAGAACACATCGTTACATGAAAGCATGCAGTATCCTCTGCAAGTTACTAACAGTAGCACTAGGCTACAAGTGCAACAGGTGAAATACGTAACGTTCAGTAGAACACGTTTCAACAGTTACAGAATGCTAGTAAAGTTAGCTTGAATGCTAATTAACTTAACTGAAACTATTTATTTTTATTAAATAAAACATTGTATATCACTAGAAAAAAAATCAAAAGTATTGCCACACGTGTGATCTGGAACGCCCATACAAATTCACCTTCGAGTCACAGCTAGAACCTAGCGCTGGCTAGCGCAAGAAAGCAACAACATTCTAGCTTTGCTGACCACGTTAGCTAACGCAAACGTAATCTCTTATCTCTTGTACTACTAAAACTCTCTTCGGTAGCTTACTGCAAGCTAACTATTAGCACTATGTTTCCCTGAGACTTGCACGTATGCGGTCAGTTATCTGAATCAGTAGGTCATCAAAACCTGCATTCAGAGAAAATACATCGAAATTCAAACTCAATTTACAAACACACCACTAGATAGTCCCCTTCAAAGTGTAAACAGTAGAATCATGTAGGCTTATTCTCTTAGAAAAATATTTGATCCAGTACCCATGGCTGGTTCGACTGGAGCACCAATTTAAATGACCCTGAGGGAAACAGAGGACCTGCTACCGGACGAAATAGATTCTTAATCCATGAGATTCTCATTAATTTAGACGTGATGTTAAATGCTGTGGTTACAAAACATGTGCAAACAAACATTTGTATAGTCATAAGGTTAAAGTTGCTTATATACCAGTCACCGAACCACCGCAAGTCACTCACCTTGTTAGTTCCTATGCGGCAACAAGGATCCTGCATTCACCAATGAAATGACTGAAGAATCGGAAAACAAATGGGCGGGTTATTTGAGCGCATGAAGACATGAAGACCGATAAAGACACAGGCTTGTTCTCTCTCTCTCTCTCTCTCTCTCTCTCTCTCTCTCTCTGCAGATACATATTTTGCATGGTTATTGTCA
Source organism: Sardinella tawilis (assembly GCA_030264315.1). Taxonomy (NCBI): domain Eukaryota; kingdom Metazoa; phylum Chordata; class Actinopteri; order Clupeiformes; family Clupeidae; genus Sardinella; species Sardinella tawilis. The sequence goes on along the minus strand of JASCQY010000388.1, from coordinate 2,070,844 downwards.
CAGTACAGGAATTGTGTTTTGTGGCTAGAACAGTTGTTTGAATAGATAATAAATATTATTTAGATTGACATAGATGATTTGCAAGTGAACTGTGCAACTACTAAAACCAAGCAGGAAAAAAAGAAAAAGGGGAGTGAAAGCGTGACACTCCTCCCCCCAGCTGCTCAGACGTCAAATGAAAGCGAAACTTGAATGTAGATGTGGACTCCTTACTGAGTGATTTCAGGTAGGGTGTACTTTTGATTTATAGGCTAAAACCGCGATTATTGAGTCTCTTATTAAATCACAAAATTCACTTGTAAACAGTTACCAATGCTCAGGTAGAATATGATTGGGGCAGATCCGAAACAAGATGTTAAATCGAAATTTCCATCGACTATCAAATCGCCTTAAAGTTGGACATAGAAAGCGAAATTAGAAACTGGAATGTTGTAATAACTTACAAAAACGTGTTTTACATCTGTAATAACTTTGAAAGCATAACGGGCATAATTTAAGATATCTCGATTTGACATAGAACAACTGAAATTTAGACTACTAAATGTAACCTTGCCTGCACTGAGCATGCACCTTCCTAGGCCGACCTATTTTATTCAATGCTTTTTTTCCTCCCCATATGTAGTGTTTCATCAGTAAAGTGAAATAATGTCTGCTATCACGTTCTGTGGTTGGGAAGTGGAGTACGATGGTGACCATCATTTGAGAGCTGAGCAAGAGGCCACATCTGGAAGACTCTACACAATGTACCATGGCACTGATGTGCAATCTGCTCGTGGGATTATTCAGAATGGCTTTAGGCAGTCTAAAGATGGAATGCTGGGCGCTGGTGTTTATGTGAGCCGTAATCAAAAGAAGGCAGAACGCTATCCTCTGAACAACCCTATCACTGACAAGGTGGTGTTGAAGTTGCAAGTTGATTGTGGCAAGGTGAAGCGCATTGACACTGACAATCACCCCATGCAAAAAACCTGGCATATGCAGGGCTATGACACTGCATGGGTGCCCCCAAATTGTGGAATGAAGGCTGTGCCAAGTGGTCTTGAAGAGGATTGCATTTGGGACCCAAAACGGGTGACGGTGAGCGATATTGCTGTTGCACCCACTCCTTCTCTTTTAGCTCAGCTTCGTCAGCTGATAGCTCAGAGCAAGAATCAGTCTACAAATTCCTCTGGCCAAGGAGCCTGCAGCTTGTGCAAGAGAACTAACGATCCTGCTCATGCTATTCAGTCATGTTGGGGATGTGGAAAGCAGATCTGTATTCTCATGGCCAGACATGTCTGCTCCGTCAGACCATAATGTGGGAAAACATTTTTTCTTTGTATCATTTTACTGGGGGTTTTATGCACAGTAAAACTGATGTGTATAAAGAGTATAAATTAGTTATAGAGGAGTAAAGGATTTACAAAAAAAAATCCACAATTTTATTTTTTTTTCTGCTTCAGAGTGGTGACTTTATTTTGATACATCTGTTAGTGTAATATGATATTGATCTCTGTTGATTGTGTTTCTTGGTTTCTATGGACATAGTTGCAGTCATCTAATAAGGTCATCTTTGTGGGATTTGTACTCATGGTACAGTATGTTCGTTGGAGATCATTCTTTCACAACAGTGTGATGATTAAACTTACAATTTAGTTTCTTATGAAATTACTGGCCCCAGGTGATTATCTCATCTGATGGTGGAATGACAAATTAATTTGTGAATTTCAATTATATTATCCCCCCATTCCTCCAAACCAACACTGAGTGATTTATTTTACCTGTGTGTGTTTGACTGTGGTTTCGTGCAGTTATAGATCAAGGCTTCATGTCAGGTAACATATCCATGTACAACCTAAAACTCTGGCTGAGGAGAAGATTTTAGATCATTTGCAGGCTGAGAGTCCCTTACAAAAGAGGAATGTGATTAAGTAGTGCAAGTGAAACCTTTTGTCGTTGCAGTATAGGTGGTTTATTATGTTAAAGGACTAGTGATGGATATTACCATCCTTGCATCATAATTTACATTTTTACAGTTTAAGGAGCTTTAATTAAAAATAAAATATGCTTAATGTAAAAAAGTCATGTGAATAATTAAGTGTACACATAACATTGAGACGTTCTTCCTCTGAAGATTAGAGCACCAACACTCAAAATGAAGGTGGTCCCCTGAAAAAGCCATTTGTCTTGATGCTGGACAATACAAGCGTCTTCGTTGACACTGACAAGAATGTGTTACATCGGTAAATGTGGTAACATCCAGGGCAAAAGTTGGGTTTTAGGTATTATGGTAGTGCATCTTACAAAATTCCCATTAAATGCAGCAGCTGACTGGTTGCACTCAATGCGCTGATTCAACACTGTCAATTTCAGATGGGAATAAATACCCAGTTGTCAATTACAAATACAGTGTGCACCAACCAAAATTCTTATTTACTGTATATGATTAGCTGTTGGAGGATTGAACAAGAATTGACAAAGATGATTTGAGGCACCTGAGACAAAAAAGAAACTGTAAGCAGGATGTGTTGGCTAAGAAGGGCTCACAAATTAATACCACATGTAAGGGTTGGTGTTCCATTTTGAGATGCGAGTCATACTGAGGTCTTTTCAGCTATTCTGCTGGTCTTTGTGTTCAATGAGGCCTTTAGAAATGAGGTCTGGGATCTCAACAGCCAGCCAAGGTCCAAGCTATGAATGAAGAAAAACAACAATTTCAATCAATATATACAGTAGTTATGTATTATAATACATTTCATTATTACACAGCTCTTCATAATGCTGTACAATGCTCCATTTCTCGATAACGAACCGTTGTCAAGTACAGACCACTGCTAGGGAAAGTGAAACAGAACCAATAAGCTGATCTATACTGTAAGTTAACGGAGTTGGCTACGTTTCTTTCGTGGAAGCTATTATCTGTCATTAAAATGACTATGAAAGCAGTGCTAAAACAATGATTCATTATCATGTTATTGATATATTCAGCAGGCTGCCGTGTAATAAGCCGGCGCAGGCGTCGGGCTTCTAGAAGCATCACTCTGTCGGGAGTTATTCCACGATAAAGACCTCCTCGCAGAATGTTATCCCTTACGTTGTAACCTCTGTGCATGGAGAATGAAAAGTCCAAAAAGGACATTCGTCTCCAGATACAACTACTTAGCTTTTACATTGGTAATCAAATGTAATGAGGCCTATGGCCACGAGCTAACTACAAAATAAACCCTGAACTGGCGAGGAACATGAATAGCTTATTAAGCTTACTTTGGATAGTAAACTACTATAATTACACCATACAACTAATATTAATTAGTTAATTAATAGGCCTACCATACTTCACAGAAATAGACAGAAAAGAGTTAGTATCTTGAGACGAATGTCCTTCTGGGACTTTTCATTCTCTGTGCACAGAGCCCATTGCGCTCAGTACAGACAGACACAGTACAGTACAGACACAATAATCTACAGTGATGTCAGGCACATAGACAATGGCTGCAAGTCATCAGTACAAAAAGATGCAAGGTAGACTAACCCCAAGAGCCATAAGGTGCGCCAGTCCAAACTTTGGAACATTCCTTGCCCACAGTGGTTTGAAGTGGTCCGTCAGGCAGATCTTACCACCCCTTGAAAGAGATTATTCAATGTGAGAAATGTAATTTATGGTGTAACTACATGTCATAAATGTCTTGTCGTGCAACCCTCAACATGCAACCCCTAAGTCAACATATCATGCATTATGTCAAGTGTGTGTGTGTGTGTGTGTGTGTGTGTGTGTGTGTGAGACAGAGTGGGGGCGTGGGCTAAACTACACTGGAAAGGGAAAATTGAGTTCTTTGATACTTTTAGGCCTCATCGGGCACACATCAATTCCCAAAACATTACTGTGAATAGTGATTATGTATAGCCCATAGATTATTTTTCATACAAACCGAGTCAGAGCAGCAGAGTGACAACCTCATATGCCTATGCACTGCCACTGACCTGTACATTTTGGCTGTTTTCCCATCCAGTTCAGGTATTGCCACCTCAGGGGCAGTAACAGGATATGTGATAGGGATCTAAATGTAAAAGCAGATTTCTTGAAATAATCCCAAGCTTGACAATGATGGCCTACTAGCATATTGTTTGGATAGACATGTCATTAGCGAAGTAACTTTGCTTCCCTATTAGGCTAGGCTACTTACATCGAATTCCACCTCAAATTCATACTTCAGCAGATCATGAATGTACCAGCATTTCCCGAACCACCTGAAATTCATAGAGCAAGTTTTAGCCTATGTCAATAATAATAATAAAAATAATAATAAAAAAACTCGGACACAAATGAAGTCAGTGATACAGACCTTGTGCCTTCTTTGTTGGACTCCAGACGGAACCAGTCATTGTCAGCTGCCTTATTATTTTCTACATACTGCGTGTCATGGAAAGCCCAATATGTCAGTTATTCAGGTTTTTAAAAAGCTACCACAAATCCCAATATTCTCTGCAGGCGCTCCCTTTTGAACTTTATCATACCAAGATTCATCAGTTAAGACAATAAGGTTTCACAATAACGTAATGTCTTGTCAAGTTATAAGAAAACATTATGTGATTGAATAAAATGAAAAATGTGATTGTATACCGTTAGGTGGCTAAAACTGGTAAACAGCTGATGAGTCAAATAGAGCTAAAGTAATGCTAGCTAGCTAGCATCTTAACATTAATATGAAAAGAAATAGCTGGCCCATAGACTTTAAGATTGAACCTTACCTTAATCAGGGCCAGGTACTCCTCTCGTAGCCTCTGAACCCACAGCTCTTTATCTCTAGGTCCAGAATTAGTTTTTAGGAGAGGTATCTCTGACACAGCTTTCCGAGTTGCTTCATCTGCCATGGTGGCTCTGCGGAAGAAAATAGTAACGTGACGTCAGCATTCAACGCCGTTTTAATCTGATGCAAATGTTGAAGCGCAATCTATTAAAATTTGGTTTTATGTAGGCTGTCATGGATTTACCCCAAATTGCGTTATTTCAGAATATGTCAACTGACTGAAACCCACAGCGAACAGTCTGCAGGTGAAAAGGGAAGTGGTACTCTCAACACACTAGTTAATGTTTCTTGAGGGAAGTATTTCCTGTAACGCCTCGCGAAGGCAGGACGGATCACACATCTGGTTGCACCGCTATCATCACTATTTACAGCATCTTCCTAATGTCATAGCCTCTGCAGGGTTACCAGTTATCAGTTTCATTGATTGGCTTTAGTTTAACGGATTTATACAAGCGGTATGCAACATATGTAAATCGGAAGAACAGTAAGTGCTTATGTTGAGAATACGTTTATATTTCCACATTTCAGTTATAGCCTGTGCGACCTCTGAGTACTCCATCAGTCCTTGCACTTGGAAATTAGCATTTCTGCCTTTGCATTCCTTGTTTTGAAATAAAATGCATGACTGAGAGCGTATTTGGCTCTAACTGAGGGGTTGTTTTAATAGTGTAACGTTACTGTAAATTGCATAATTCAAAGTCAAGACTGACTGACATGCATGTCTTCATTGGGAATCAGAGTCGATATTGATGATGCATAATTAACAGATGTTTTGGGTAATCCATAAGGACTGATACCTTAAATTAAAGGATCAGACCAACACAACATTGTTGGTGTTTGCTGTGATGTAGACTAAAAATGAGCCCTCAACACAAAACATGTCAGAGAACCATTGATGTATTTTTTTTTCTTACAGACAAGGGCTGGCGTGTGACCCACACATTGAGTTTGTTGGTTCCCATGGGCAGTGTTCTGGCCTTGTCATCTCGCCCAGGGCGTCAGAACTCCCCATTTCCCTTGGACAGACCCCTCTCCAGGTGGGACAGAAGAGATGGTCGTCTTCCAAACCCAGGAAGCTTTGACGGCTTGCATCGCAGCTGTAAAGGTGAAGCCTTTTTTTGGGAAGGTGTTTACAGAAATATGAATATCAGGTTTACATTTATTTGATGCTGTTTTACCCAGCATTGACTTAGTGTCTCTGTAACAGGCATCCAGCTTGAGACAGTTTTGTTGATATAGAATAATCCTCTTACTCTTGTACTCTTGTTCTAGATGTATTTCCTCAGCAAATTGAAGGTGTTAAAATGATTGTGAACAAGACCCTTAGCAGCTTCTTTAAGGTATGTTTGAATTAGTTTGCCTTGAATTGCCAATATTTTAATCAATAGTCTATTTTGTTGGTTCTCAAGGTTTAAACAAAGAAAGAGTGGTCAAGGTTTTGCAGTGTCATACGTGAACTGAACATTGCATGTCGGCACATAATCACACAAAAAAGATGTTGATCAGATCTGAACTATCATCACGTGAGCTTGAATTCAACAGAATCATTTTCTTTCTCCAAAATGTAGGTTAATCATACATTTCACCTTAGTGCTATTGCACCATCATGTTATCGTTTCCATGTCGAGTATCTGCAGACAGACAGCGACAGCAAAGAAAAGGTAAGAGATGTGTTGTGTATTTGCATTTTTGATATATTTATATGTTGTCTGAGTGACACTACATTAATATACTTTCAAATATTTTCTTTCAGGACAGCCCTATGCTAATTGGAGAAATGGATTCATCGGGTAGCCTAAATGCTCATTCGCTATTTCATCTCAGTGATCGAATAAGGGCAAAAGCTGTATTTCAGGTTTGAAAATCTATTAACTGAATTTACTGATGTCCAGAATTATACAGTAGTTATTGTATGTGTTCCATTTAAATCATCATGTCAAGGTGATGCTTGTGTTGTTAGACCCAGCAGTCCCACTTTGTTACATGGCAGTTTGAGACCGAATACAGGGGAAGTGACTTTACCGCAGCTGTTACCATGGCTAACCCAGACATTCTAAGAGAGTCAGGTGAGAAATACTTTTTTAAGGGCAACCATCCAAAAATGAAAACGTTGCGGATGTGTTTTTTTTTCTCTCCAAATGAGTATTGCATGATCTGTTGCCCAACAAGTTTTGATTAGTTTCCTTTTTTTCCCCACAGTAACACTTTTGCTTCATAATTGTATTGAACTGCTTTTAGCTGACATTTGCAATATTGTTTTACATGATTTCTCAAACCTTACAGTTACACTTAACACGTATCATAACATTATGTTAATACTCGGGATCGGTCAGGGATAACAGTGCTCTGTGAGACTGTAGTAATTGTATGTTTCATGGCCTACAGTCATCATGGTGGCACACTTCCTCCAGAGTGTCTCTTCTCAGCTGGTCCTGGGGGGTGAATTGGTATACCACCGTGGACGGGCAGAGGAAGGAGGCATCCTCACTCTAGCCGGACAGTATTCAGGTGAAAGTAGATTGTAATATCAGAACAACAGTGATACATATATACTACTTTGAAGTGATGGGTTTGTGGTTATATCTTTCCAGGCCCCAATTGGGTGGCCACTCTGAATGCTGGGAAGGGTGGCGCACACGCAAGCTACTACCACAGAGCAAATAAACAGGTAAAATTAAATACTTTTTGATTATGCAGTTCTGTGTAGAGCGGTGGAAAAATAGAAACATGTCTTCAATTGCTTTTCCAGATTCAAGTGGGAGTGGAGTTTGAGGCTAGCACCAGGACACAAGAGACAACTTTCTCCTTTGGCTACCAAATGGAACTTCCAGAAGCTAACATGGTCTTCAGAGGTATGTAATTGAAAGAAAAATAATTTCTTACTGTGTTTGTTATTGTTAAGTAGCTCCTAACAGATTTTCTAATGTGGTTAATGACAGGATGATATTTGCTCACTCTTTCTGCCTAGGGCCATTTTAGATAAACTTTTGTAAACTCAGTATCTTTTGAACCATTTAACTGTTTGGATGATGATCATATGCTGTCTACCTGTATACTTAGAGCAGGCTACACATTGAAATGCAGAGGTGTATTGTTTAGGTAATCTTAAATTTGCATTTTAGGTATGTTAGACAGCCGCTGCATCATCGGTGGAGTTCTAGAGAAGCGTCTGTTCCCACTGCCTGCCACTCTGATCATGGGGGCCTTTGTCAATCACCGTGGCGACAAGCTTCAGGTTGGCCTTGGAGTAAATGTTGGCTAAACTCTCTAAGCCTCTCAGACTTTATGACTCTCCTGCTCCCTTGCACACTAAACTAACACACTGGACTAATGGACCTCCTGTCTTCAAACCACTCTGCCAGACGCCTGTGCACCTTAAGGCATTTGGCCACGGTCGCAACTCACAGCATTCGACACTGGGAAATTGTCTGGACTATTAGAGCCATATTGGCTATGTGCATGTACCCCATAATATGGCATATGGAGGGTTCAGTGACCAGAACATGGAGTCTCAGCCAAGCGCAGGGTCCATTGTCTGTAGCTGTGGTACATGGGGAGAGGTGTTCTGTCTTTGATATGGTGACTGTTAGCCTAGACACACACTCAGAAAAATACAAATGCAATCCGCTGGTGCTGTTGCACAGACAGCTCTGACTTCAGAGTATGTTTCCCCCTTCTTTAAGTATATGTGCTTAAGAGTTACAGAAAAGGTTCCGTGGGTTTTCAATTTTACCTATCAGCAGGAAATAAGAAAATATTTAACATGTTGAATATTGAAACATCCCTGACATTTCAGAAATCAATGCGTTACTGAATACTCATTATTGAGAAAATAATTCAGTGTTTACTCCCCAGAGATATAGTGCATATTTTAAGGTGGTAAAGTATATGTAAACAAAATGTTAAACAGTTTAGAAATAGAGAAAAATTAGCAAACCTTGCAAAGCTAAGCCATATGGAGCGTGCCCATCTCATATATGAGAAATTATAATGCAGTTAAGCAGACGTAAAGGAATAACCACTGGTTTTTATGTCCATGGCAGCTTTACAATATTGTTCTTTATGCGACATGTGGTGAGTGGGGTTGTCATTTCGAAATTCAATATATACTGTATATTGTTAACTGACCTCAAGAGAACTATTCTTTTGAGATCAGTGGATGCCGTTGCACTGATCTGAAAATATTTGTTTTCGAAGTTCAGGAGATTATATAGATTTATGTCCAGGAAACTGTATGTCTTAAATATATGTATATATTGTTGCCACTGAAATGAAAATGTTTTGGGGATATACAGTATGCATACTAAGTGAAAGATGCACTAATTATTGTGTTACAGGTACATGCTTTTTAAATTTATTTATTAATTTATTTTTACAGTGTAACTAAATGTATTAGCACACCAGCTAACACATCCAGTTATATTTGAACTACTTGAATATGACACAAAAGTCAAATACGGTGGACAAATTTATTTTAAATAAACAGTGTAACTTATCAGTCATGTGTCTTAATGATATACAGTACAATGTGTATGCAACACCACGGATCTCAAGATTGTTTTGACACTGATATACCTGTTATGTAAGTCAAAAGCAGCCATCAAAACATTTTTTTACATTGTGAGCCTGTGTCTATCAACTTTCTATTTTTTCCAGGTAGAGGAGTGTTCAAATGGCTTATACGTCACAGGAATAACCAGTCCTTCCTGTTCATTTTGCATTTTGTCAAGTGAGGGCAAGTCCACACTTTAAGTAGTGAAATTGCTGTTGCTGTTACTGTATATCACGAATCTATCAAATCCAATTAACAAAGTATAAGTGATCATATACACTAGTTACTGTACATACCAGTAGTTGAAATCGGATTATATCTTGTCAAGTTGGTATGGATTCATCTAGATCCTAGGCAAATTCTTTTGATGTTAGTCCAGCTGTTTTTTTGGGACTGTGACGTGACGTCACTGACGTCACATCATTCTTCTTCCCTCTTGTCAAGTAAAGCTGTAAAATTGTTTGACTTGACAGAAGGAATGGACGATCGGTTTCTAAACCGCATTATGAGTGGATTAAAAAGACGACACATGGTAAGGCCCTTTCTAAGTTTAGTTCGGCAAAGTATACCTCTCTTGACATTCTTGCCAATTATATTGTACAGGTAAAATTGCTTTCTACACTTTCTGCTTCTCTCCTTGTATCATATTCATTGAAAACGTTTGGCCTTTCTTTCTGCCTCCTGATGCATTTGCTGAATGAAATCTTTGTACAAACTGGCGATGCTTTCATGGCCAGATCAGGAGAATCAGTAATTGAAAAACGTTAGCATCTTGAGAAGAGTGCATAAATGTAATGTAAATGTAAGAATCTCACTAACATGCAATGTGTTCCATTTTTAAGGGGGGTTAGGTCATATCTGGGTCAAATGGAGGCAGCTCAATATCAGTCATCATGCCTGGCATGAACTCGTCAAGGACACAGTGTGACTCCATCCAACTGACATGGCCCCTCTGAGTGGTATCTTGGGGATCATGATGCTCTCTGGTTTTATGTGGGTTCCCAGGTTTTGTTTCCCCTCAGATGGTAAGAGAATTCTCAGAGTAATTTGATCATAATCGGATGCACTTTAATCGGATGTGCATCTTGGGGAACTTAATGAAGAGATATTTCCAGTCTCATTGTGTTGTTAATTCCACACAATAAGCAAAAATATGAACATATATGGAAGATGGACATTGCAAATTGGAAATGTCTGTTAGTTTACATAGCTACATTTATCTGAAACTATTAACCTAATCACTTTATTAATTGCCAGAACTGAGTCGAGAAACAGCTGACAGACTACAAAATCAAGTCCCACTCAAAATACAGTGCGTGTCTTAGCTTTATTATGCTGGGAAAGGACCTGTTTAAAATGCAGGTACTCTTGTCTTGCAGTTGCTCTCTCCAGCCCACTAAACCTTCGAGTGGATGTACTGGATTTTCATGCCAGGGTAGTCTGGGAACCAGGTCTAGGAAATCCAAATAACACCACCTATGTGCTGGAACTGAAAGAGTTTGGGTTTGTATTTCATTTTACCTTTTCTTTTCTCTTTTACCATTGAGTTTTCTCAACCACTTCGCTGTATCAGTTGAACTGTTTTTGCACTAATGCTGCCTGTCTGCTAAATTTTTTTTAAAGACAACGAAATTGGACCAAAAAAGACAACTGCAGCATGGCCATGTTCACATGTGATCTGGATGACTTTGATGACATTTGGAAGAGTTATTTTGTTCGCGTGAAGGCAGTATGGATAAATGAAAGCTCTGAATGGACAAATCACGTTTTTTTTAACCCCTTTACCAACAGTAAGCATCATCATTCTTTATTCATGTAGTTTAATGAAAATACGTGCCTATTTATTTTTGAGGCATTCATTATTTTGTGCAATCTGACATTGAGGCATATACACTATATACTTAAGCAGTATTACATGAGTGGGAGTGGTGCTGTTATCGGATATCACCACGGCTGTGGTTCGGCCGCAGGCACGAACATTCAATTACAAAACATTTATGAAGTAGTATCTGAGTAACTTTTTTCCCTCAATACATTGTTTCCACACTTCAGCTAATTTCAGCCCTCCTTTATTAAATCTGTTTGTTAAAAACGGGTCCATCTTCGCTGATGTTCAACATCCTCTCACTAAAACGGAGAAACTGCAATTTCATATATGCCTTTATCGGCATGTAACAAAGGTAGGTAAGACCTAACTGGACTTGGAGTGTGTAGACATTTCATATAACCTTTCTGTCAAGAATAATGCACAGAAACAGTTCAGTAAAAACAGATTTTATTCAACTGGAACAGGTGGTGTGCAACAAAGTATCAGAAGGTGATCACCCCTTTGACAACCTACCTCCTGATCGCTACTGTTTGAAGGCTTATGTGAATGAGGATGAGAGAGGTCACCTGGGATTTGCAGAATTTGCACAGGAATGTATTGTCATCCACCCTGATGATGGTAATGTAACGTCACAGCCTGCATCAGAATTCATTATTTGTTGAACAAAGGCATTGTGTGCTGTATTATAGCAGTGTGGGTTGTGTCTCTCAGCAGGTGAATGGAGTGCTGTGAGTGTGGCTCTGGGTGTGCCTTTCCTTTTAATTCTTCCTCTTGCAGTGATCCTTATCTCTGTCTCATGCTACCTATGGCCCAGACCAAAGCACCTCAGAACCCCAGGGCCTTTGGTACCGGTATGTTCATTCTTTATCCATTCAAAATGATTTATAAAAGCACACACATATTTTACATTTATAAAAACACAAATATATGTATAATGTAATTGTTTGATGCACTGTGACTTATAGACAGTCAAAGCTGAGCGCCCAAATCTGCTGGAGGTCAACCCTGAAAAGTCCAGTAGTGTGGAGATCTTGTACCAGACATGTAACAATGCAAAGGACTTGGTGCCAAAGCATAACGAGGACAACAAGGACAATACATCACTGACTTCTGACCACAAGGGCGGCTCTACTTGCACAAGGGACACAAGCTCTGTCTGTCATGTAGGGGAGATCTGTTTGGAAGTGGAGGATGATCCTGGCACTAATAGTCTTCATCTATCTGCTGGTTACGGGCTGGCACCAGACTGCAGTGATGAAGACACCACAATGGAGGAAGCCTTATTGCATGTCGCCTCCTACCTAAGCGACACTGATGATGAATGTGAAGGAAATGAAGGTTCGAATGAATACATGGAGAGGTTGATGGTTGGTGCAAAGTGGCAGATCCATGTCCCATCAAACTCATCAAACAGACAATCAGCCAGGAGTTCAGCGAGCCTGGTGTCCCTGGAGGGGGAGGCCCAAGAAACACCTTCAAGCAGTTGGTCAGTCTATATGCCCCATCCTCCAGTCTGTTATTACAGTGAAGAAGATATCTACCAGTAGCCTAGCCTTGCTATACGCCCCTATCGGCAACAAATGTAATTCTCTGCTGGGGGCGTCAAGGGACTCTTCATAAGGCTTATTATGGGATGTTTCCTACGACTGGCCGATGAAGTATAGAGTCAGAAGGCGGGCGTAACAAACGAACTACCCTATCCTGTAGTTTCTGGTGCTCTAGGTAGGCTACTACGTCAGTCTATTTGTTGCACTGATTGCAGAGAGATTTGAATGACAACCTTTTAATTCGCCTTCTCTCCCTATTGAAAGTCCCTAGACCCAAACGTCGTTTAGACGTGGGGATAGCGCAGCTAGGCTAATCTACCAGTAGAGCGAGTTCAAATGTGACACATTGACACTGCATCAACTGGTTGGTCCTGTTATACTTCCTATTTTTATAAGAATAAAAATAGGATTTCAAGGTTTTCCTCTGTGTGGTGTATCTGGACCCATGCGATCAAAAGCTCTTTGTCTGCCACCTGCTTCTCTGCCCGGTGTGTGTTGACCCCCGTCCCCCCTGCCTCACACTGCCGTCCTCCTCATACACCTGCTGTGCTTGGAAGCACAGACGTCTGCAATGTTTGAGTAACACTTTTTGTTTGTTTGTGAATTCTATCCATATTTTGCACCCTCCAACATGAAGTCACATTTTTTGTTATTAAGTTGTAACTACTTATTATTAGCCTATTATACATTCACAAATTATATAATGCAGATAATTATAATAGCAACAGTATTAATATTATATATAATGTTAGTTGATTATTATTATTATTGTTGTTGTTGTTGTTGTTGTTACTGTTATTATTATATACATTTTACTGTTTACCATATTATTTGCTGTTCTGGAATGTCAGTTATTAAATGGTGCTGATCCCACACAATTAATGAAATTAGTGTTTGAAATCTTGAAATGTTTTCCTTATTTGATATTTTATGGGCAAATATACTCAACAGTTTAGATGTATACACTTTATGTTTAGATGTTTCTAATGGTGAGTATGGTGAGTGGAAAATATATGTGGTTCAAAATTTCAATAAAATCACAGGTAAAGCATTTATACAAATCATAAAATATTTAATTGAATTCATTACATTTACACTTATTATATTAACTGATATGCACACATGTACAAAGGGAAAATGTGTCCCATCTTTTTCTCCATTAATTTCCACCAAAAAGTGAAGTGAAAAAATTCTTCTCTCTTCTCCCATCTTCTCCACGTAAACGCAATGACTTGGTGGTGCGTGTGCCTCTCTGAAGTGCTGCTGCTGCCTTCTGCTTCTCCTCTGCTTGCATTTGGACTTGCTGACTAATGACCAGCCGCATGTCCTCCTTGGGAAAGACGTGTCAGATTTCAGGAATGGGTGAGGATGGGTAAATAATAATAATAATGAAGACGATGATAATAAAAATAATAATAACAACAATAACAATAATAACAATAATAATAATAATGATAATGAATGATAATGATAATGACAACAATAATACTGATGATATTATTATTATTATTATTATTGTTGTTGTTGTTGTTGTTGTTGTTGTTGTTGTTGTTGTTATTATTATTATTATTATTATTATTATTATTATTATTATTGATACCTTAGAATGATAACATTCTGAGTTGATAACTCAGATAAATTGATAACAAAGACATTTCCCTTGCTTTATCAACCCCACTATCAACATCATATTCTGACCTGCCAGGCATCCACCTCCTGAGAAAGCGCCACCTTGTGTTTGATGGTGCTCAACAGTTGCAGATTGAGAGAGTCTCTATCATGCCGTGTTTTAAGCAATTCTTCCTCCAAAGAACTAAAAAAAAACCAAAACAAATGGGTTATCCATAATGCTGTTTCATGTTATCAGTGCATTTATCTGAGATGTCATCTACATGTACATCAAAAGGAAAATACCTGAATGTCAATGGTTGTTAATAATAGTATTTACCTGTAACTTGGTTTCCCCGGACTACTTCGAAAAGGTTTCACCTCTTCCCTCAGTGACCGCAGTTCCTCCTCTTTGCTCTGTAACTGTTGGGAAAAATAAATTTTGTCCCATGTGTGGTGTCAGGCCAGTGTAATTTGAATGTGTTATAACAGGCAAATATATGTGCTGCTATCAGGCAAACCTGCTGCTTCAGTTGCTGGAGTTCAGCGTTTCTCGCTTGCAGAACCTCTGAGTGAGCCAAGAGAGCTTCTTTGGCCTGGTCAGGAGAATCAGGACATCCAGACAGAAATGTTAAAACAATCTGAACCTGCCTAAGTCTTCTTATGGTTTGACGTTTCGTTTCAACAAGTGACATTTTTTCAGTATCAGGAAGGAAGTATCAGTATGTTGTCCTCATGATGGACAACAGACTCGACTTCAAAGTAATGTTTTCACTGATAATATATGATTTACACATAATAAAAATGACTTCCTTTGAACATTTATTGTCTATCTCTCAGATCTGAAATATATTTTCCTCTTCAGAATCTCCAGTCACAGGCTACTCAGGCTAACAGCAAGTTGGCATGTGTTGTTGGCTACTCTGTGTTGTAGTGTAGTCCACGTAGGCATCAGCTGGGGGGAGCCAGAGTACCTGGGACTGCTGGATCTCGCACTGCAGGGACAGTGGGAAGCTGGTGGTCTCTCCCAGGCTCACCTCCTCGCCCAAGGCCTGCACTTTTTGCTGCAGGGTGCGGTTGAGCGTGTGCAGCTGGAACACCGTGCTGTGCTCCTGCTCCAGCTGTCACAAACAGCCAGAGGAGAGAAGGAGAGGGGGGCTGCTCAGGCTTATGCGCTGTGGTTCCATAGTTTCACTTCTAGCACACAGCCCAAGCCCACAGAAATGCCCCACTCATGCTCTACAGTACATACTTCTGAACTGTATGGGATACTAAACGACCCTATCAATCAGGATCCAAGATCTTAAAAAGATCAACAATTTTCTCTCTCTCTCTCTCTCTCTCTCTCTCTCTCTCTCTCTCTCTCTCTCTCTCTCTCTCTTTTAGTGTTTATGTTTTTCAGAGTAAGTGTTCTCACTCTTGATCCTTTATCCCAGGCAATGTCCTTACCTCTGTTTCCCTGTCGCGCAGATTGGCTTGTAGTTCCACTACCCTCTCTCTCAGCATGTCTCTCTCCGAGCGCAACCTGTCATTATCATCCTGTGTGGACTTCAGGCGCTTGTCAAGGTTTGCAAACCGTTCCTGTGCCACTCTGATCTGTTGGAGGAAATAGAAGTCCATACCAGTCCATCAGAAATGTCTCATACCATTATACACACATTAACAAGACTCAAGACTTATACACACACTAACAACATTTGTTATTATGCAAATAACGCCAATGTTTGGACACATAGGGTGAAATTCTC
The DNA here is from genome assembly GCA_030264315.1 of Sardinella tawilis. NCBI lineage: Eukaryota > Metazoa > Chordata > Actinopteri > Clupeiformes > Clupeidae > Sardinella > Sardinella tawilis. The sequence goes on along the minus strand of JASCQY010000388.1, from coordinate 2,054,774 downwards.
CGGTGTGTGTAAGTTCAGAAATCACTTAGCTGCGCGCTTCTCTGCCATTGGCGCGAATGGTGGAAAAGCGCGCAGTTAAGTGATTTCTGAACTTACGCACCGGAGAATTCCACCCATAGTGCATAGTTGTGTATTCAAAGATCATGGAATAGCTCCGCTTTTACCCTCTCTGGTGTATTGTGTGTACATGTCCTATGCCCTCTAAATTCCCACATATGCTTTACACCATGACATACAATAGGTTGCGGCAACAATAATACACACTACACAGACTGAGATATCACAAAGGAATGGCCTTGTTTGACCTGCTTTAAATCAGTTATTATGTAGGCTATGTAATTACTTAACCGCAGGGTGCTTATTATGATTCACCTTTTCACTTCAGTGTGTTTAAATATAAAGTAGACAACAGGGAAAAGACATTCCACAGCTTGAAATAAATGTTAAACATTTTGCCAGTGACATCACCCTGACGTGACGTTTCGTGCGAGTGAGCCAGAGATGTATAAAGTACTGGAGAACAGGAGTGGAGTAGAAGTACAAGTACTACATCAAAAAACTGACTTGAGTAGA
>JASCQY010000388.1:2031708-2046571 GCA_030264315.1 Sardinella tawilis | reverse complement strand
TCTCTCTCTCTCTCTCTCTCTCTCTCACACACACACACACACACACACACGCACAGGATGAAAGCCTCATGTCTGTAATGAAATTAGTTATATTTAAACAATCAATTTAACAGTAAGTGCAATAATGTCAACAACCTTTCTTTTCACCTGTATTCAGGCAGACTAATATAATGAAATGACATCACATGTTATCACCTCTCCATTGTGTTTAAATTGATTTTTATTATGCATAATGGACAGTGATTACACACTCATGTTAATAGTTATTAAATGTAGGAATGTCTAAGCAAGCAAAATGAAAGATAAGAGTTTAGACCAACCCTGCAGAGAGATGTCAAAGAAGAGGGCTGTGGAATAATAATCATTTTGTAGTGTGTATTGGCTTATTTTTCATCAATCAATATTAGTTTTCTATAAATAAGTATTATAATATTAAAATGTCATTGGCAATAGTTGGGGGAATAGTAATGTTATCTCAATGTATCTGTGTATAAGGATTTCAAAATAAGGATTTTAACACACACACCCACACACACACACACACACACACACTCCGCGAGGTCAACATCCCATCCATACACTTACTTAATCACCTTTCACCACTCGATCATTTTTTCTGCCTCAGATTTGATTAATCATCCCAGGTTGTTTCTTCCACTGCTGTCTAGAATGCCACATTTTGCAGATACAGTGATAGCCACTTTCCCTTTACAAATCACCTTTAGAAAGTTTTCAGGAACTGTAATTGTATCTGCATCACAGTAACTTTACAATCAAAGAAGTATGTCTCCTTCTGGAATCCTTGCTGAAAAAGTTTTACGAAATAGGAAACATGCATTTTATGGATACACTGAGACAAGTGATTAATTTAGGTAGTTTAGTTAGATACTGTTCATGAAATTAATCCAGTGTGAATTTGCACAGTTAATATATTTTGATTTATCGGCCTGTGGAAAAATCAGGCCCTGACTTCACTGTTCTTTGGCCCCATTTTACAGGAGAATTTTAAAATTGTATTTGATTTCAGCCATAACATGTCATTATCTCACACTTAGCTTGCCTTTTCATCCCTTACACATCCCCCAGCATGGCAAATCAAGTCTGTCAACCTGTGGGCACACCCTTTACACAATAACCACTTACTTCAGTTGAGATACTGCTGTTTGAGGGAGACTTTAAAAAAAAAAAAAAAAAAAAACTCACATTAATATAGAATAAAAATTTTACCACAACTAAAGGGATAGGGGTCTTACAAAAATACTGATGATGAGCATATTGTGGTCCTATGGTCTCAGTGTCTGACTTGATGGACATACACAATACATTTCCTTATTTTCTGGCTGCTAGATCTAGATCTAGGCATTCTATACCCACAGGTAGGCCTAGGTACGAGAGAAAGGGGGAGAGAGGCGGGGCTAAGTTGGAAAAAGCACAGTGGATGGCGAAGCAGAGCACCGGCACTGATGGCTCCACTACTGTTGTTGCACAGCAGGCTTGTCGTCACGTGAGATGGGGATGTTCCGCTCAGGGACATCGGAAACCTTCCGTGGGCCAATTACAGTGAGAACACCGTCCGAGGACAGGGAGGAGGTGACAGTGGCTGGGTCTACTCCTGCTGGGAGTTTGTATTTCCTTTGGAACTCACGTGACACGAATCCATGGTCGTCCTAAATTAAATAAAAAAAAGACATCATATGTCACCTTTGAGAATGCTGTAAATGACATTATTGAATTCTGTATGAAGCTATGTCAGCAATATGTATAAATTTGCCACCTGACGTTCTTCGTGTTTGGCATGGACCTCAATGAAATCCCCATTAATCTTTACAGACAACTCCTCAGGGGAGAAATGCTTCACATCAAGGCTGACTGTAAAACGATCTTTCTCCATCCGCATCTAGAGACATGAGATATCAGATCATAACAACAATCTGATGAGTCTGATTGGGGAGGTGTACTGTATGTCAAACCTCCTGTCAAAGGTCCTCCTTAAGGTGCTGTATTTTTTTTGTACGGAGTATACCACACCCCTTTCAAGTATGTGAAATGAATACTTTCCAGGCAGCATGTTGGTAAGGAGTAGACACTGAAGGTGATCATAACGGAGCAAATGAACAATTGGCAAAGAACAGTTAGGTGACAGTTTGAAAGTATCAGCAAATATCTCTGCATTAAGACACTTCTGCATTAATGCGTATGCTGTTTGTTTGCAACACATGCACAAGGCCTTGTGTATTGCACAGACTACTATACGTGCTCCATGCGTGATCTAAGCCATAAGCATATGTCCAAAACATACTTGTCATGCAGGGATCGCAAGATACTTTAAATAGCTCCTGGGTGTCTTCATTGTTTTGAGTATGCAGCTGAACAATGTCCATGTGTTACATGGCTTAAAAAATGATACAAAAATAGCCACTCCAATCTCTATGTACACAGAGATGAGCAAAGTCCACATGAGACTATTTTAGGAAATAACTAACTGATATTCCTACTGTGGAAACAAAAAAGTTAAACAAATATTCATCTTATTTTAACCTAGATTGGAACATTTATTACTCTAGTGGCCCCTTATCATAAAGTCTACGAAACAAATCACAATTGACAGTCAATGGCAGTCTGTGCTAATTATGTTATTATAATATTAAATATCATATTATTATGTTACATGATACATGCGTAATACATGAGCAACTTTTACTATCACCTTAAAGTTGCACACTCCTCAGGCTGACATACTGCCTGATGCCCGGGCTTGCAGCTCACCTCAGAGTGCCCACTCTCCACCCAGCTGGGCCAGCGAGGGAAAGCCAGTCTGGGGTAGTAGAGAGAGGGGACAGGCGGCAGCATGTCGCTCTCAGTGATGTGCTCCCCGAAGTGCTGGTCAAAGATACGGCTGGGGAGGAAGGATGGGAGAAAGCGGCGGAACCAGGGCTGTTGGATGGTCACGTCCATGGTGCTTCTGAGGGTGGAAAGACAGTCACTGCCCACAAGCGACTCGGAATCTGTTTTTTGTCACGACGGCTTGCTTATATACTCTGCCACTGCCAGGCCCTGCCAGCCCGCTGACGACGGTTCTGGAACAATGATGTAAACTGTTTTGCCCTCTCTCTCGCCCCCCTCTCTCTCTCTCTTCCTCTCCCTCTATTGCTCTCTCTCTCTCTCTCTCTCTCTCTCTCTCTCTCTGTCTCACTCAATCACTCACTCACTACTGTCCTCTGCTCAGTCTTTCTCTCTCTTTACTCTCCATTTTATTAGAACCGGTAGTCTGATTTCATTCACACAGATCACTACCTGGATTATCAGTCCAGCTTTCAATGTTCCTGATGTGTGCCTCGTGTTCACACCACTGGAAAACGTCCTGTCTGGGTTGGTGGGGCAGAATTTGCCAGTAACCTCTGATCTTGGCGTTTTCCCATATCCCCTCCCTGACTCACTCGGGGGCCACTGTGCCAAGGCGGATTAGAATGCCCAGGCTCTAATGTGCCAGTGCAAATTTGGGCATGGGCCCTTCTCAGGATTTGGTCTCCCAACACAAGGCCAAAGGGAGATTGGCCAACTATGCCAGTGGTGGTCCAGCTCTGGATTATATATGGATCCTCTTGCAGAATGCAGAGTCATTCAGCAGCATCAGGGGGATTCTGTGCTGTTTTCCAAAACACAGCCAGAATAGGCCTACTTGTCTTTCAAATTTCCTGTGACATGTTTATAATAAGTGAAAGTAGGTATAATGAGTATAATGTCAGTTTTTTCCTCTCATGAGAGACATCATAGGCTAAATAATTGAATGTTGTAGGCCTATCTGCTGAAAATGTGATATCCTAAATATTGACATATTTTGCATTGCAGTGATTCAGATGATAATGAAGCCTAGAACAAGGAAAAAAAATCTTACAAAATTGTATTTCTTCAACAGGCCGTATCGCATTGTATTACCTCACACTGTATCAACCCCCCTCCCCATAGACCACTGTGAAGGGTCTGCCACAAGCTATTTCTAGCCAGGTTTATCACCCTCCTTGTTCAGGCATAACTGTGCAGACTCTCTTTCCTCATCCTTCATTGCCTGCCACTCTCCTGTCGTCCTCCTTCTGTCCTGTTCTCTTGGGATACTGGGCTATACTACTGGAAACTTTTGCTCACAAGCTGCTAAGTTCAGGATACAGCCATGGCTGAGCGCACTATCCCACATGCTTACCCAATGAGCATGGAGTATGAGATGAGCAACCCAAGCCGGATCTATGATCAGAACTTTGCTGAAGGTAAGAGGTCTTCAATGGTCTGGTTATCAAAATGCAATGCAGTCTGTCATGGGTCTAATGTATGGAAATGTGGATTTATACATCCTTCAGCATTGTTGAAACACTCTATAGTTGATTCCTTCTTATACTTTAGGGTTAAACTGGACAAATTATAATTGTCTAAGAAGGTCTTAGAAGGTCATTAATGTGTATTGCTGTATTTTAAATGCTTTCAAACTGTGAATTTATAATGAAATAGTTGTCAATATCCAGTTATATGCAATGTTATGATACAATAATCGTGGTTGCACTTAGCTTTGCAATTACCCTGACGTCATTTCATTTTAGTGAAATGTAAGCCCTCTGGCATGGCATATATTTAGAATGCCACACATGACAGAGCTGGCACTGCAACCACTTAAAAATAAACTGTTGCCAAGAGCGATATTAACCAGGCATATCAAGCACTCAACACTATTGGCTGTAATTTTGTGCAAAATATGAGTGCACACCTATCAATTTAAAAATAAATGCATATAGATACCTCCCTTTGATATACGGTGCAAAATTAAAATAGCAACATTAAAGGAAGTCTGACACCCTTTTAGTATGACTTGCAAAGTGAACTTCCGTATTCAACTCCTATGACTCCTGGCAGACACAGGTTTCTATTTAGAGATTTGTTGGGGTGAGTGGGTGGACAGAGGGATGTGTAAACATTTGTTCAGTGATGTGGCTGCCACTACTTGTTAATACTTGAACTCAGGTTAAAGTAAATCCACTAAGCGTATGGTAGTCCCAGAAGAGTAAATCTTTAAGCAGGCACTGAACACATCGGCCTAAACTAATTTTAAACAACAAAAGTTTTGTTTAAATGTAGTATTTCATAATGTATCACTTTTCACCACAGCCCTGACCCCTCAGGATCTTCTTACACCAGTGCTCTATCATGGTTACTACATTCGCCCGCGTATCAACAAACAGCTGGAGCGAGGCTTCTCGCAGGTGGACTGTGAGGATGACTGGTACCGTGTGCTGCTGGACGTCTGCCAGTTCACGCCGGATGAGCTGAACGTGCGCACAGTCGACAACCTGCTGGAGATCAGCGGGCGCCACTCGCAACGGGTTGATCAGCATGGGTTTGTGAGCAGAGAGTTCACACGCACATATATACTTCCCATGGGAGTGGACCCACTTCTAGTGCAAGTGTCAATTTCACACGATGGCATTATGTGCATTGAAGCACCACGAAAAACTGCTGGCATCGAACCTGTGGTCAACCAGCTTCCGATTAAAATGGACAAGAAGGGAGCCAAGAGTTCTTAAAGAGAGAAGTACTAGAACTCATGTTTCAATTTTTTTGGCCCACTTAAATTATAATGACTGGAAAGATAACATAGGCAATCATACAATTCCCCTAACAGAGGGATCAACCTAATGACTGGAAAGATAACATAGGCAATCATACAATTCCCCTAACAGAGGGATGAACCTAACTGTTTTCACTCAGTTAAGTTAAAGGTGGGGTATATGATTGTATTTTTTGGTCATTTTTGCAAAGTTGCTTGAAATCCTCTTCATAACCCATTCACACTCACCACTCACTAAATTGGAAGCACTGATATGAAAATTAAATATGTCAATCATCTGTGGAACGAACAGGGTTTGAAAGAGTACATCCAATCATTTGTCAGACCAGCATTCCCCATTGGACAGTTGCATGTCAATCAAATGGTCATACTCAACCATTGGAGGAAAGGGGCAGGATCGTGGGTGGGACCATGTTCAAAATCTGACAGTGTTTAAGAATTCCACACCCCACTTTTAAAATCAGTTTCTTCCCATGTCAAACATGCCCTCTCTTTTCTACACTAAATTTTTACAAGATGTACAATATGTCTGATTAAAGTCTCTCTCCATGTTTTATTTTGAATCTTACTTTATTATGTGAATTGTACAAGCTAAGCCAATTTTCAGATTTCAATTCATTCATAAATGAAATGTGAAATTGGACTAGGCTATATTTCCGGACAAAAAAGGTCTTTTGGATTAGGGGTCTTCAATGTTTTACAGGCCCAAGACTCCAGAGATCTGTTGAGGGATCCCATTAGCTACAGCAACAACATTAATGTGTGAACTATTATGTCAAGTACTTCAGAAAATAACTTCAAGAGTATCAAAAGACTATTAAGACAATGTTTGTTTTGTAAAAAAAAAAAAAAAAAAAAGACATGATTCCAAAAGCATATCTCTGCTTTAGGTCAGTTAGGCCTCTCAGAGAGCAGAGAGGAAGTACTGTGGACTGTGGTGACAGCTTTCCCAAAGTACATCACATTCCACAATATGATATCACAACAAACCCAAGTGTCTCACATCTGAATTTTCATTCTGAACCAGGGCAAACTTCTCGTCATACGAGAAATACGAAAAATTTCAGGTTGTATGAAAAATCAAGCCTTTTGGCCTATGATGTTAGGGACATTTACAATTGTTACCTTTAGGGGGCGTGGTCCACATTTTTGTGAGAGTACAAAGGTAGTCCGCTATCCACCTGTGCGTCCCCAGTAACTTCGAAACAAGGAAATAGCGAGTAAATCAACAGCAAAATGTGTGTTATGCGATACCATGAGCAAGTAAAATGGGAAATAATGTAACACGGACCATCGATAAGTAAGTATTCCTCTATTAACATCTTGTTGTGTGTTTGTCTGTATTCCAACCTTTTTTGCAAATGGCCGACTTTGTGATTATGTGGAGACTTGTGGTTTATAGACTTTTGAGAAAATGTTGTAAAACTCAAGGCTTGTTTTAACTTGTCTCTGAGACACCTGGGGTCAGCTAACGGTTGGTCTGGAAATGTTACCATGTCGTAGGCAATGGATGTCTAATTAATATAGGCCTATTGATAGCACAATAGGTACCTGACCCTAGTATTTACTACACTCATAAATCTTAACATGACTGTACACCGCTAAAGCATTGCCTTTAGTTTTGCCTACAACACAGCCTATCTATGAGGCCTGACTTTCTTACATTGTTCAGATTGACCTTCTACCCATTTGTGGAGGTGGGTGGATGGATTGAGTAGTGGGTCATCATCTTCATTGGGTTATGGGACCTTGGTGGACCTGAAATGAAACAAATAAATGAATATCTTAGTTTGTGGAAGATATAGGCCTGTATATCTCTTTTTAACCTAATTTGTGTGATTTCATTCAAGGTGGGGAGTTGATCCAAAAAAGCTTCGGCTACGAAGTAAAAAGAAAAAAGGTAGGCTCTTGAGAAAAAAAGAAAAATCCTCTTTACAGGGTATGAACCACCAGCAACCACTGACACAGAAGTTGTTTCAAACAATTGGTCTTCTCTATTTCCTCTTGCCTTTCACTGAGTAGGCTATTATTCTTTACAACTAAGAGGAAGAATCTCATAAAATATAAGCCTCATTAATAATGCGATTAGGCCTATTCTTATCAAACTAGATGGCAACGTAATATGCAAGTGCCATGCTAACAATTCACAGCATAGTTTGTAGGCCTACTGCACATAGCATTTCAAAGAACAGGAACATGTTTTTAAAGACCTTTCAATGGATACCTATAAAATATTGATGTGTGGAAATATTGAATAACTACATAATAGCACCATTAATTGTTCTGTACTTTTTGGAGGGGCAGACGCAGAACCAACTCCACCTCAACCGGTGAGTTATATACTGTCAAAACCTCAAACATGCAGATCTTATAAACCTTTTTATTGTGAGCTATGTCAAAGTGCCAAAGTTAATTTATTATCTCGACCTTCTTCAGACCGTAGATGTTCATCTGTATGACACTGTGCCAGATGAGCCTGTTTACGCCAAGGTGAACAAGAAGAAACGACAGCCAGAGGTCGAACTCCACTATGCTGAAATCCAAGTGGTGCAGTCAAGTCAAATGGCCAGCAGAGAGAGACAGAGGCCACCTCAAGCCAGCACCACTGAGTATGCCACCATAGACTTCAACAGCACAGTACCGACAAAGGCTCCGGTTCCAGACAAGGTTGACGCTGCTGATATTCTCATACCTCCTGGTGCTCTGCAGATGCCCAATTCCAAATTTCACAGAAAGAGGGGCCCTTCTTCTGAAGTAGCTGTGTTGGTTTGATTTGGGGGAAAAGACAAGGTGTAGGCTACATAGAAATTGAAGCTGATTAAAATGGGTGTAGCCTTTTCAGTGAAATTGCAAAGTGATGAAGTGTGATTTTTATAAATATTTTAGCAGATTGTGTGTTGTTGATTCATATATACTATGTGGAAGGCCACTCTTCATTCATTTTATGATTCCCTTGATAAAATGTTTTGTACATGCAAGCTTAAATAATATAAAACTCACATACACAGAGCATTTCTTGACAGACTCCCTCATTGTAAATGCTGTGAATCAGGGAGCAGTTGAGAACCTTCTCTTGGAACCCTTCTTTTCAATCACTGCAGTGCAAATTTTATGCAGTTACTATGGCAACAGAGTAACAATACCACGTGCCGCCGCAAATCAGTTGGCTAGGCTTGGATTGAAAGGGAAACCTCCAACTATTGTGTTATTTTGAAGCCCACATAAGATTTTGTGTTTTGGGTAAGTTAAAATAGTATTTCGGGAATAACTTCCCGACATGTCCGTGGAACGCAATGATGAACGTTTTCCAGGCTTGCAAACAACCTGGAAACTTTCCTTTTGTCACTAGTAGTTTGTCGACTCTAGCGGCTAGCATTATTAGCTTATTCTCATAGGTGACATCAGTGGGCTCTGGTAACATTAGCTGGTATCACATTGCAAAAACATTTGTGGCAGACATTTAGCTCGTAAATTAATGCTGGACTGTAGATGGTGGCTTTCTCAGCAATCGTCTGACCTGTGACCATAGTTGATTTTTCCTTAACGTCAGTTATATACAGTATATCCGACCGGACAATCTTCTATGATTTGAGAGTGAATTGTATTTCGTGGTTCTCGGCTTTGTAAAAGTACAAATTCGCATATGATGTGAAACTGCAGATGATGACATAATTCACCTAAAGGCCACCGGCTGTAAAGATATGGCCTCGACTGGACCCAAGGCCGCATCTTTGAAGGGATCTGTAAGTACGATGTATACACTTCTAGATGTCCTGTCATCAGTCAGAGATCTGTACAGAGGCACATCCTGCTAAGTGATATTTGTGTTGAAGTACGTTTCCTGAACATCAGTAGGTCAGTGTCAAAATGAAAATGTCATCACTTGTAAACAATATGATCAAAATGCTTATCATATTGTCAAAATAACCGTTTACTCTAAGCATTTTCTTGTGAACATGTATGGCTGCAGATTTCCTGTTAGATATATATCAGTTTTAATATTAGACTAGACAGTATCAAATTTGTATCAATTTTATTTTTTAGGATGAATTAATAATAAATGTTTAAAAAAGTAAACTGTACACAAGCAATTGTATGGATGATTGGTTTATGTAAGGAGATATTACTTTTATGATGCACATATGACTGAATACTAGTGAAGATTGAAGTATCTGAGAATTTCAATTCTGTTCTGAGACATGGACCAAAATAGCTAATCCATGCCACAGTCTCATCATGCGTTGCTCTAGTCTTGTGTCCATCATGTGAAATGTGATAAAGGTGTGTACTACAGCAACAGAGTGTAAGTGAATCACTGATCTCTAAAGATATTCTAATAGAGATCAGTGATGTGAATATGCAGGAAGCTGAAACTAGAGGGGAAGGATGTGGTTACTTTTTTCTTTTTGTGCTTTGAGTAGACTACTTATGGCTATTCGTTCACACTACTTCCTCATTCCTCTTCCCAAACTCATTACATTACATGAATTATGCTGGCAGGTAAAAGTATTTTAATGTCCCAAAAATATCAAGACCATAGGACATTTTCATAAAACATCACATCTGCTGGCTCGATCATTGCCCTTTTTTGCCTATGTGTTTTTTTTAGCATCATGCGCTTTGGCGAAGGTTTTGAACAGAGCTTATCATGTTACTGCGATGGCTTGTGTTGTTATGCAATCTGATAAATGTGTATAATGTGGTTGATGTCCACATCATTTAAGCTTCGCGGCGACTGCATGCTGGGCTGTAGCCATAACAACACAGAAGTAACTACAGCTGACGCATGCGCAGCATTTACATCTGAGCCTAGTCCACTCGTATCCTGTTACATGCATAGCAAGCTAACGGGGGTTGCCCATATGGCCATCCCGTTGGCTGAGGTGTTACTTGCACCTCTCTTTGTTTGCCTAATGCACCTATATGCCTAACCGGGTTTTACTGCTTTGTGATCTGTCATCACCCGCTGTCGCCGTCGCAAACATCTCTGTATGTTAAGGCAGAAGAATGATTGCATCCTTATCAAAAGGAAATCTACTAGACGTCCTCCAGGAAGGTTTCAGTGAGGTACAATGCATGGGTTATCATTCATAACTTAAGCCTGTTTTACACGTATCAGACGAGAATCTGAGAAGTTTACAGCTAGCCAACGTGTACTAAGCCACTATCATTTTGCTTTTCATAGAAGTGTACTCTCCACATCACAGCGATAGTGTTGTTATTTCTCAGTGATGAAACAAGCAGTGAACTTACCAAGCTTTGTTTTATTGGCTGTTGTTTGGACAGGAAACGGTGTGTATCGTTGACTTCGTAGCAGAGTACAGTAGCTAGTCAAGTGTGTTGACGTGTTTTAATTTAATTTTAGAGGCGTTGCAACTTATAAACTGAAATTATTTATAGATTGCACATAGATTGTAAACAATAACACAAGAAGACGGAAAGTCTGTACAACTGCGAGTTTTTTCGACATCGTATATGGACCCGAGTCTTTTTTGTTTGTTTGTTTTTGACATTTGCTGAAACTCATTTGAAGTGAAGATTAGCCTTAAGCCCAAGCGAATGAAAATGTGTAGTGGGAAGGCCCAAAGAAAATTAATTAATGTACTTGAATCAAATGTTTACTTAGGTATTGCGGCATTGTGTTACACCGTAACGTAATTATACAGTTATACAGTACTGGATCTTAATTTAATTGAGTTGGACAGTGGGGGCTGTTGTAGTGAACTAGCGTCCGCAAGTTTCCATTATTCTCAGAACACGCTAATGACTGTAACACTTCATCTATTGGTGAAGCTACAAGGTAGCTATTTTCATACGTCCAGACCACCAGAGTCGGAAAAGTTTTGATGCAATGCTCCTGAATCCTACAGTTTTCTAATGACATCACCGCCACCACGCATTCATTAGTGGAGTAAGTCTGTTACAAGGATCATTTTGTACTTTGATACCGTTGTTTTCACCAAGCTGTACACATTTTTCTGCACACAGTCTCATACAGTATCTATCTGCCTTATACCGGTTGATGTTGGTGAGGTTACTCGGTTGGTTAAGTTGCATGTAGTGAAATCATTTGCTATAACATACTGTTTTAGAAGCACATGGGTAGGCTAATGGGTGCTTGCCAGTGACCGCCCAGCTGATGGGTCGCCGTGGGAACAGACAGTTTGCCCATTCATTCCACCTTGTGCACAGTACCAGCTTGACATTCCCACAGGACAACTAGGCCAGCAGCCGCCAGAGCCTCCCAACTGAATAGCCCCTGTGTTAGGCCATCCTCTGGGGAAGTGAACCATTCCGAGCGGCTGCTGTGAGTTCAAGTGTGACAGAAATACCTCGGACAGAATGGCCTTTGTCTCAGGCTGATTGTATAGCAGTTTGATATCCACAGTTGCCCCCAAGCTAAATAAACAGTCAAGATCTCTGAGCCATTTTTAGAGCTTGATTGGATTTATTTGGTGGCTGTCAAAGCTCTCTGGCATTGTTAAGGTAGGACACCTCGGTGCTTGCCATCTGACATAATCTGGCAGTTTGCGTGTTAGTTCTGGAAAACATAATTACATAATCCAAAACCTAATAAGGAAAGATTTCTAAGTGATCCATCATTCTAACTTCGTTACTTTTGAAAGTCCTCTTTCACTCCACTCTGGCTCAATGTTTTCCCTTCTGTGAAGATAATGGTTTTCATGAGTGTGGCTATCATACCACCCCCTGTTTTTTATCTTGCTGGATTTCGAGACAGCCTGGGGTCCGTTTCCCAAAAGCATAGTTGCTAACTATGCAAGTTACTATGTTGGTTGCAATGCAGTTTCCCATTGCCAACCAGCATGGTTGCTAACTGGTTAGCAACTATGCTTTGGGGAAACGGACGCCTGGTCCAGTCTATTTGGCAAGTGTAAAGGTGATGGCTTGGCTTTTGGGGCCCCCCACATACTGAGTGGTCATACAGGAAGGAAGTTTGGGTGGCGGACACTAAGCTCTGCTGTTGTGACGAGGCAGTGAGAGTGCCAGCCGACCTAATCCTTGCTGCCGAAACCGGCAGGCACGCACGAGTGTGGGTAAAAGAGGGGTGGATTTAGCCTGTCAGAAGGGGTGAGCCTGGAGCGCTGATCGGTAAAGCTCCTTTGACAGTTGCTGTCCAAGCAGGCACTAGGAATGGGCACCCGACCGCAGGCAGACAGTGGTGCGCAAGTTCCAAATTAGCTCAAGGTTGAACAGTCCTGGAAGAGTCTTGGAAGAGCTGTCTGTTTGGTTACCTTGAGAGACCGCAGGGAATAAGCATGTGTGTACGGAGAATGCGTGACCTAAACACTGCGCTCACCACAGGGTTTCCTAGGTTGATGATCATACATTGATTTTGAAAATCAATTGTAAGTGATGGGATGTGAATTGGCAGAACTTGGCGGTAGAATTCTTTGTTTCAAAAGTTTTTTTTTTATTTGGATGTTCTACTAAAAATTTTCTCCGGTGATTTGAAGATGAGAACTAGAGTACTAAATTTGACCTGCAGCACTCCATTTAGATTATCCACATTTATTAAGCTGTAATAAGTGATTATAGTTCTTCTGCTGATCTCTATAACTCACCCCCCCCCCCCCGAATTTGACATCTGTTTTAGCCTCAAGTGGCGACATATGTTTCCTGGGTGAATGCACAGCTGCGCAAGAAACCTGGAGTGAAGCCTGTCCATGACCTCCGGCAAGATCTCAGAGATGGGGTGGTGCTTGCACACCTCATTGAGATTGTTGGTGAGTCTAGACATTCATTCAGGTTATTGTGTTATATAAAATCCTATTTTTTTCTGGGTCAGCCAGTAGTTTTTATGGTAATTTTTTTCCTCTTGATATCTCTTCAGCCGGGGAGCTCCTTGAGGGCATTCATTATGCGCCCCTTGACAACCAAGAAAAGAGGCAGAATGTGGAAAAGGTCCTACAGTTCATGTCTTCCAAGAGGATACGCATGCCACAGACATCAGCACGAGGTTTGTGCCCCACCCACTGTTAAGGGGCGGTTTCTCTAGATCCACACGGTGCATTTTTAGCCAGTGGCATTTTTATTGATGATATTGTTTTATGGTTAATATCTATTTTTGAATGTTTTTTTATTGCTTATATATTTTTATTGACTCTATCGTCTCTCACCCCGGCAGATATTGTGGACGGGAACCTCAAGTCTGCCATGAGGCTTATCCTGGCCCTGGCAGCCCACTTCAAGCCCTCTGCTTCAGCTAGCCACAGAGCAGGCGCCTCCATGGGTCGGGGCACGGCTGGGTCATCGCCCAACCACAGGCCTCACTCCACTACGGCGATGGCACAGAATGCTGTGGCAGCACTGGCGGTGGCCCGGCAGGATGCTTCTCGCTCCGGCCGCTCTCTGCTTCACCTGAGACAAGAGTGGAACAGGTGAGCTGGGGGGATCATCCCTCTGTATCTCACTTTAATGTACCGAACCTGGAGTTGTGATAAATGCTAGACAGTCAGTGCTTTATTTCCAAAAAGCAATCTTATATTGAGATAGCAACACTAAAGGAAAAGTTCTCTATTTTACACTGAAAGCCTTGTTTTCAGATCATTTCTGATGAAAGACAATGGTTCAGGTTGACGTTTTGACACATGCTCATAGTCTGAGAATTTTGATTGTTGCTGTGGCTTCCCCACCCCCTTGGCAGCATAGGTGCAGTGGAGCAAATGTTCCTAAAACACACTAGACATTAGTTTGTAAAGACGAGAAACTCACAGAGTGGTCATTAATATTCACTGATGTGTTAACAAAAATATCGCTGAAAACTGCATGATTTCTGACACGTTTTTTGATCATTTATTCTCAACTGTGGACCTATTTTCACACTCGTATCCATCCGCCTAAGAGTTTAGAAGCTCTAAAAGCAATGAAGGAAGTCACAGTTTGTGATGATTTTTGTGTCAGTGCATCAGTGAACATTACTGACCACTCAATGAGCTTCACGTCTTTACAAACGAATGTTCAATGCGTTTTTAGGAGCGATTGTTGCAGTGCACCTGTACTCCATTCTAAAGGCAACAGCAAAAAAGAAAAATTCTCGCAATAGCAACATGGGTCAAAATTCAAATGTTAATTGTTGTATTTCATCAGAAACGATCTGAAAACAAGGCTTTAAGTGTAAATAGCAAAGTTTTCCTTTAATGAAAAAAGATGTCCTATTTAAAGAGAAACTATGCAACGTTTTTAGGTTAATATATCAGCGTCGTAGTCACTTCGATGGTTAAATAGTTCATT
>JASCQY010000388.1:2021298-2031608 GCA_030264315.1 Sardinella tawilis | reverse complement strand
AAGGGAACGCCAATGAATTTAAATTGCAGAGCAAGGTCCCACCCTCCTCGGAAACGAAATCCTCTTGGCTTTAGCTAAACTAATTGACGGAGTCAATAGTCGGCTATTGCCTAGGCTACACTGAATGCTGTTTACAGGAAAAATAACGGAAAAATTTGATACAACATAGGCCAAATAATGAACTGGGCAACTAACACTAAGTAAATGGGGCATAGTGTCTTACTTTCAGTATCATTTTGCTATGCCCTATTCAGTTAACAATAGTTACAGTATTGGTTTATAGCTCGGCCTATGGTGCATCAATTTTTTTCGTTCTTTTTGCAACAGACAGCATTCACACCAAACCTCTCCTTTAAAATTATTCTTATGTCCTAAAGGCATAATGTAAGGACCTTCATGTATAATTTGTGTAATGTTAAGCAGTTTTTCTATTTGGGAGTATATGTGTTTGTAGCTGTGTAAACATAGAAAGAAGTCACATGTATCTTCCATTCCAATCAATATTATACACAAAAAAACATGCATTCTTTAGTTTCTTTTTTGGTAACTGTGTGTTTAATAGGATTATTTAACTAGAGGGATGTGTGCTCACTCTCGTTTTAAGAGGATCTGATAGTTTGGATTTCAGTTAAGCTAGTGCCATCTGCTTGTCATATGGATACTTCTCAGATTTAAACCCTCAATGGGCCTCTGTGTGTGAGTGGAGTGGTGTAGTGCACAAAGGTATTGTCGTAAACTCTTGGAAATATTGCCAGAATACAATGAAACATGACAGTATATACCACAATGTAATGCTGTAATGCTTGCTAGTAGAAACTGGTAACATATTCTTATAACTTTCATTAATAATCCATTACCAAAATAGTATTGGCTCTGAACAAATCATTAGTCAAGCGTGATTACACAAATATACAATTATAAAAGATTGTTCATGTGTTTGCTAATGTGAATGTGATGTGACAAATGATTCGGGTATCCTTACAACACATCCCATCATAAATGTAACAACAGTAATGTATTGTACAGCATTAGTGCTTATTAAAAGGATTTGTTTATAGCTAGTACTGGTTTGCTAATGGCATATTAATGAATGATGTTATAAAGTCTGGCCGTTCTATTTGTGTGATTGTGAGCACTTGACATCTGTCACGATCTGAATGCCGAAATCTTACTTTCTGCAGCCAAGGCAACATTGTTTACAAGGAGATTGATAACCCGTGCTGGAGCGTGAGGGCTTTGGTGCAACAGTATGAGGGACAGAGAGATGGGCCAGATGACGAATCCGAAGCAAGGTCTCCAAGGTATGAAATTGTTTGTTATGCGTCTGCGTTGTTGTACATGATGAATCACATGCAAAAGTGTCTTGCCCGGCATGTACATGTAGTGTAGAGTGTAATCAGTACCATGATGCTTTTCGTCTCGCGGGTATTGGGGTGGGGAGCATGCAGTAAACAAAGATGCAGTTTATTTGTCTTCTAAGGGAACAGAAAGTTCTGGATTTTTTTTAGGATTCACAAATGTGTGTATGTGTGTGTGTGTGTGTGTGTGTATGCATGTGCGTGATTGCCACGGGACACTGATATTTGGGTGGCATTCATTACTTTTTAAAGTACTGATCCCCAGGAGACTCATGAAGCACAAGACTAGTGGTTCTGTGACGCTGCTGGGTTTACCAACACCCTTTGGGCACTGCAAGGCACAGCCAGTCGGAGAAAGAACAATGGTGGCACACTGGGACTTAGTGCGACCCCAGTGGCCTGTCCTCTGACGTGTGTGTGTGTGTGTGTGCGCGCGCGCTTGTGTATGTGTGTGTGCGTGTGTGTGTGTGTGTTCTTCTTCATGGGCCATGTTGTTTGGACAAACATTAGTGCGGTAGACCCTCAAGCACCTCACTACAAATGCTTGATTCTTTGATTTAGTCCTGTGAGAAGAACATTAAAAGGATTGTGGTTTAGTAGGCTGTCATGAGGACATTGTGTTTGGCTTTAATGGTTTGGACGAGATGTTCCGCACAACCACCCGCCATCAGTTTGGTGGCTCTGTTGTACATCTGTATTTATTTATATAAAAAAAAAAATTCCCAGCCTGCACATTTTCCACGATGACAGGAAGTAGGAAATACCTCTGATATGATATTTTTCATGCTTGCTGTATGTGTTCCAAAGCCATGGGGTCAGGGGAGGTCGAAGTTTTGAGCCGTGTGCAGAAACTGTCCTCATTTAATGTGAAGATTGATGGTAGCACAGAGCACGGAGGGCCCAGGCCTCCCTGGGGAGGGAAAGCATGTTGTGTAATATTTCACTGTCTGGGCCCTTCCACATCTTGGCTGTTTTCAGATCAGTGGAATAAAGGAGCAGTTCAAAGAGGCCTGTTTCTTTTGCTGTGTGATCTTATCACATGGTATGTCCAGAGATACCAATAAAAAAAAAAAAAAAAAAACAATGCTCACTAACTGTGATGGTTTTTTTTTTCCATGATGAGAAATACAATGCAGCTTTCTGTTTTGCCATAGACTAAGAGAACTCTGCAGTACAGCACAGTGTAGTGCATTTAATGTTCAGTCAGTACTTGTTAAGCTCTTTGGGTCAACTCCTGTTTTTAAAATATGAATTGTATAATAATTGTATAATATTATGAATTAATTGAATTGACCTCCTGTAGAATGCAAGTCATTGCCTGTAGAAAAGGATTGAGCACGAGTTATTCGCCTTCCCCTCATCCCTCCATTATTACTGTATATAGGGACACTTTAGAAAGGGACACCTTGACGGCTGCTGTCCCCTATGTCACAGTTGTTATATACGCAAGCGTTTGGTACGAATGTGACAGACTGATTTAAAAGTCCCTCATCCCTTGAGTTATGCTGTATAATTACTGTGAACTCTGGTGCTAGTAAGAGAATGCCCATGAGATTTTAAAATGGCCTTGATGACTTCACGCTAAGCAATGTATCAACAAAAAGTGTGTTCCCCCCCTCATTCACATATTTGTGGTCAGCTGTTTTTGGTAGAGCTATGTTTTGGAAAATCCAAATGATCTGTTTTTAAAAAGAATAGAAAACACCAGCTCACTCGGGGGTATGAAGACACACAGTATACAGTATATGCATTACTGGTTGAATAAACCACGGGTTGCGTGTCAGATAACCATGTTAAAAGCCAAAAACAACAGGCCTGGATCAGTTGCATTTCGAGTTGGCTTAAGATGCTGGCAATACTGTACTAGCCTAAGTCTAAAACTACCAAGGGAATAGATAGCAAGCTAGAGGGGAAAAGAGAGAAAGAGAGAGAGAGAGAAAAAGAGAGAGAGATTGAAGGAGTGAGAGGGGTGGGTTGGAGGAGAAGGGGGAGGGTAGACAGAGGGGTTGAGCCATCTTCACACAGAGAAAAGGAAGGAGCAGGAGAGGCATGAGAATCTTTAACAGCAGAACCTCGCAGTGTTTTCTCTCCCCGAAAGACGGCAACAGCTTCACAGACGGAAAAAAGCCTGTGGATGAATAGCGCTGCCTATGAATGGAGGATAACTAACAAGACCTCCGAGAGAGGAGAGGAGGGGGTGGAGAAGAGGAGAGGATGCAGCTGCGTGGATGACAGTGTGGCGTTCCGCTTTCATGTTCCTCAGGTTGGACTGAGTGCAGGACGGGAAAAAAAAACCTACCATTAACACAAGTGCTCGACTGACAGAAAAAAAAGGGACGATTTCTGTAAAGTCTCCGGAGGAGTAGCGTTGTCTGCTGAGACACACAGAGAGCTTCTCAGCGCTGTTGTTGTCTTGCCTAGAACTGCTCAGAGCGCCAGTCATTGAGAAACCAGCTGAGCTGGACGACCATTGGGACAACTTGTCAGGAGGGGAAACCCTGACCGGATAGGCTGGGGAAGGGGGGCTTCTACTCAACTCCCCTCTGAACTTCCACTTCCAGCTTTTTCCTTCCTCCTGAGGCGGGAGCTGCTCCCTGCTGCTCCCGGTTTGGTGCCCGCTTGGCAGGGCTGGTGCAGGAGGTGGGTGTGCAGGAGTGGGATGCTGGTGACTGACTGGGCACATTGCTGCCACTTTCCTTGGGCTTAGCCAGAGCAGCAGAGACAGCATTGGGTAACATACAGTACCAGTGCATAGAGCTTGCAAACAACACCGACATTATGGGAGCCAAGCAAATTAAATGGTAAGATTATGTAAATTCATGCTAATGCATTTTTTGCCTTGCTTTATTGCGCTCTTTAAAAATAAATAAATAAACAAATAAGAAATTGTAAGATCTCATATCTAGCCTCAGCCGTTAGCGGGGATCAACTGCTGATTTTCAGTGACTCTCTGTTAGACTGTTAGAACACTTTACCTTGCCTACTATGAGTCACTGCACAGGAGACAAGGCAGTATCTGCAGATCAGCACAACAGACCAGGAAGTCTGCACGTGATGGGGATGTAGTTAGCAGACTGTCCCAACGGGAGTTCTTGTCTAGTTTTTTTTTTTTTAAATGGAGTGCTTTGGTTGATTTCTCGAACATGATACTTTCACTGGCTTTGCGTCAAACTCTGTTTTATTCTTATGATTTAGTGCGTTGCTTTACAGCCTCTTACTGTACTGTTCCTCTGTGAGCGCCTGCAAGACGAATGATGGCTTCTGCTTGTGTAGTTAGGGAGAAAGTGATCTGACTACGAGAAACATTTGTTGTTTGGGGCAAAGAAAGTAAATAACCAGTCCCAGTGAATTTCCTGTAATTTAGCTGCAGCACAAAGATAAACTATCTTCGTGTCGACTCTTTCTGTCGTCCTTCCAGAGCTCACTGAGACAGGAATGGGGGTCTCTTAATGACCTGGGATGTGTTGATACTTCATGGGAAGATCATAACAAACTTTCTGCTGACTGCAGAAATTACTTTGAACTCTTTTTTTTTTTTCCCCCTGGTGAGTTCCGACTGACTAGTGCCACGGGAAACTGCCTTCTGTTTATAGCTAATTTGGCTTGTCTTATCCCGACTGGTTCCATCAGCACACAAATATAACTTGTCTTAACAGTTCAGTACTGCGAGGTCCTGTCAAACTGTACTCATTGTCATTAACAAGGATTTGTCACTAAGCAAATTTCTAAAGTGCAGTACAGCATAAGCAAACTCAGGCATGACTTGCTGTCATTGGTTGAAAGCTATTTTTTGCGTTGAGTGTTTTCTGTAGGCTGATGTTACTGTATGTCCCTTACAGGGCATGTGAGAGCTGCATTATAGCGTGGAGCACTCCCCCATGCCACTCTTCCTCCAGGCATGGCAAGCTAATGCAGTGCTGAAACAGTTACATAATCCTGTATTCACTTAGGCAGGATTGTGCTGAATAATGAGTCCTGCCAGATATAGAAATCCTTGTGATGTTGCTTCATGTTGTAGTCTGGCCAGTGTTTTCACACACACTCTTGTCAGCCTTACAACGAGCTATGAAGATGATTTATTCTTTACTTTTTCTCTGTGACACATTTCAGAGGATTGACATCTTCTAGTCTAAATCTGGGTCGTGTGGTGTTGTTGCTCAAGTTCAGTTGTCAGTTTTTAAACCCACCAGCAAAATCTCAGTGTTGTTTCACTGTAATTTGATCTTTTTTTACTGGTATGAATATGTAATGTATCTTTTGCCCTTCTGGCCTAAACTGAGTAATTGTAGGGACTTTTGGATGCAAAGATAGTGCTTTAGTGAAGATAGGCAGACTTCTACCTAGTAGCAACACAAGTGACTTGTAGCAGCTAAGTTTAATTATGGTGTAAAAAATAAAACAAAGTGCCTCATGTAAAGTATTCCTGTAGTTTTTTGATGCCCACTTTTGCTCTGATATGTGTTTATGTAACACCACCTTGCCTTGCCTTGCTGGTAATAAATGCTGTATAACATGTTTAAGGCACATTAGCCTGCTTATCACAGACTGTCATCATACCTAACTCCCTCTGCTCTGTCTGCTCTGTCCAACCTGGAGTAGTAGTAGCCTTTTTCTTAAGAACTTAAGAAATTCTCATGACCTTTAAATAAAAGATAAAGGCCATAAACACTAAACAACTTACTGTAGCTTATCTTCACAGACATTATATGTTATTATTACTATGTCTGGTTTAGGCAAGAAATCAATAAATTCATTAAAATGTTGAGCAACAGTTTCAAATCTTTGTGTTACTGAGTCTGAGACATTAATCATGTAAGCATTTTTTTTCCTGCCAGTTGTTCCATGTGAAACGCAATCCTTCACAGTGGTTAAACAGATACAGAGTTGATATTGATCAGAGTGTGGCTTTGTATGTTATGCAACAGCACTATTTCCATGGCACTTCATAGCCCATGGCTTCTGTTTGTTTGTGTGTGTGTTTGAGTCTTTGTGTGCGTGCATGTATGTATGTGTGTTTCTGTGTATGTGCTAAATTGATGCATGGGAAAACGCATTAACGGTGCCAGGGGTCCACTTGACTTTCATGTGGAATAAACAGACATCATTTACAAATGGCAATGACTGATGTGTCCTACTGATGGATCCCGACAGTTAGTTATTGTTTCTCAATACCTCTTAAACCTATACACTTGTGCAAAAATCAGGACAATGCTTTCTGTGGTTCAAAGAGAATCCACAATGATGTTGATGTTCAGCTTGAAAACAGATGTGTGACATGCATGCAGCACACTTGTGCGCTCTCCTTATCCTATTGGAAAAGACTCAATAATTCAGAACAGCTGACCTGCATGCAAGAGGCTTTGAATTGGGTCAGGTTTGCATAATTGATGAATTGCCAGATCAAACAGCATTACTGTGCCCAACACCTTTTTTTTTCTGTCAGGACTTGATGTTACTGTGGCAACCGTCTCTAGCAACGGGCGTTCTCTTTGGTTGCCGTTTGGTGGCTGTTTGTTTATTGATGGACTGTATTGCCACTTGTGTTTGATGTAGACTCTGTGGTCTATTGAATGATAACCAATAAGTTGATGACGATCTCTTCAGTATATATTCCCAACAATGCATTGAGTAAATAGAGAGCCCTTGACTAACTCTTGTGGTATTTTCTGTCTCTCTTCTGTCTCGCCAGTCTCAGATCACCCAGCCCTACTCAGACTATTAAAGAGCCTCTCAGTGTCTCAGAGGGTGTTAAAAGCCAAGCCGTGGAAACTGTCAAATCAGGTAATTGTGTGCACAGAGGAATGCGTAATAGTGTACTGTAACCTTAACAATGATTCTGGACGGCATAGGACTGAAGATGGGTTTTCTTGGCTGTCTGTGTATCTCTGACTGTCTCTACCAGAAGACATGGTGAGGTCATCAGCCTGCGACGAGGTGTCTGGCTCCCGGCCTGATGGGTCTGCTGGGGACTGCCTATGGGAGGACCAGCTATGTGAGCAGCAGGAACAACTGGAGAAGGAGATGCAGGAGGCACGGAAGATGGTGTCTAGCCTACAGGTATGGTTAAACACACTCACACACATGAGCATGTGCACAGCACACACACACACACACACAGACACACACACACACACACACACATCACAGTTGCCATCATGGACTTACTTTTCCTCTTGGAAGATGTAAACTCATTTTGTATAAAGTGCACATAAGCTGAATTGAAGTAGAATGAAGTAAAATGAGACACACTGAGCAGAGCTAAACAGTGTTTAGGATTCATCAGGCATCTTATCTTATTGTTAAGGCCTTAGCAAAAGCAAAGAAAATGAGATTAGCCTGACTGCAGATCACAGGACCTCTCACCATTAGTCTGTGTCCTTTTAATGCCAGAGACTGTGCAGATCTGTGTCAAACAGTTTGTGAGTTGGGATTGGGTTTGTAAGTCAGTCTGCTACGGTAGTTCATTGAGGCTGGTGTGTTTCATTTGTGAATTTGGTGTCGTTTGTGTGCCTTTCCAGGCTCTGCTTCTCCACGGCTCGTTGCCAGAAGACGAACAGGACGTGTCACTGGGTTTTGCTGAGGGGGTGGACAACGCAGAGCAGCAGCTGGTATGTAGTGTCAGCTTCCTTTCAGTCAATCCACATGGTCTTTAGGTCAATCCCCATATATGTTGACCGTTTGATGAGAGTATTCGTTTCAACATTCCCAACAGTGTGATTCCCAGTGTGAAACATTCTGTTTGGGAACGAAATGGAACATTCAGGCATTGTTTCTGTTTATAAAAAAAAGAAAGAAAGAAAGAAAAAGTTTATAGTGTTCTCTCTGGCTGTTTAGTCTACAGTATAAGTAACTGTGGATTTGTGTATATTTTGTCTATTTAGTAATTTGAAACATCGTCTGTGATGATAAAAGAAATGAGAAAATAAATGTTATACTATCATCTAGTAATGTGGTTGTTTCTTTCAACCTGTCTCCACCTTCCCTGGCTTCTGTGTCACAGGAGATCAGGTTTCCCACCCCCTGGTGAACTTTGCTTTGTCTCTGTGAGGCGCACACATATCATTTTACTGCTCTAACCACTGACTGGCTGACTGTCCTCTCCTCCAGGGCTTCCCTTCCTTCCCTTTCTCTCCCCTCTGTGGGAACACACCCTGCGCTCAGTTCTCTTGGAGGGATCTTCGGGGCTGTTCGCAAAAATTGTGTCTGCTGCATGTTTTTTGAGCTAAAAGGATTTCTCTCCTGTTCTGTTGTGTTGTATAGATCGTAATCCGTAGTCGTCTTGATCAGAGTATGGAGGAGACTCAGGATCTGAAGGTAAAATTTCCTATTACCCTTTTTAAGACATTGAGGTCCTCTGCAAATTTCTTTACTTGAACAAGGTTGAAACCTGTTTTTGGAGACGTGTGCTTGGTGTGCCCTAACGGTAGTTCTGAGGCTTGCCAGTAATTTGCTCTTATGATTTGAGTTCAAGTGTTTCCTAACTACATTACATATTGAAATGAAAAAGTTGATTGCGCTTGAAAAAGCACTGGTTATAGGAAACTACTCTCAGTGTGTGCACCTTTGTAACATACACTTATTGTGCATGAAAGTCATCTGTTGTTGTCTACCCTGCAGAGGGAGCTGTCCAAGTTCAAACAAGAAGCACGAAATCTGCTTGGTGTCAAGGTAAACTTTTACTTAAGTCATGAACAGTTAAGTCATGAACAGCAATACTTACAGTATTTCTGAATTAAATTGTGCAAAATGTTTCAATAAGTATTTTTGTATTTTTGGTAGGATGCCCTACAGCAGAGAATGGCAGTACAAGAGGCCTCTGTTTTACAGCTGAAACAAGAGCTTTTAAGAGCCACCATGACCAGAGATGAACTGACTGGTCAAAATGTGAGTACAACAAAATAGATTTGAATTTATTTTCTCCTCTGTGTATGACTGTTTCTCTTGAGTTGCTGTTAAGATTTCGCTCTGAATCTGATAGGGTCTGACTGTTCTATTCTAGCCATCTATTCAATCTCCTGTTCTTTTGTTAAATTCCTACGGTACTGTAGACCATTTCTAGAGGGTGTCAAGTGTTAGCGTCCTAGCTGTTCCCAAAGGCTTTCTGGCTTAACATTCCCAACAATGTGAAACTTTGGCTCTGAATTTGATAGTCCCTGTTTTTCCTACTGTAGGTGGAGTTACAACGAAAGCTGGAGGACAGAAACAGATTACTCAGTGACTACAAGGTGAGCCTTGAGCCTTGTCCCAACGTACTCTACTGCTAAAACTACAACCACTACTGTTGTCAGGTGTTGTGTAATCCGGTGCAACTTGGCAGAGATTTGTAATGACCAAGTATTGAGACTAGGACAGCCACATTCAAAGCAGTGATCCTCTCTATTAAACCAGCCATGTGCCCACTAATTTATATTTCTATATTTCTATATATTTATATATTTACATTTATAATACGCTGACGTGTTCTACCCCTGCAGAAAGAACTGGGTCAGAAGGACAGGCTGCTCCAGCAGCAGCAGACCAAGCTGGACGAGACCCTGCGGAAGCTGGCAGACAGCAGTCACCAGCAGGTACTGTATACTGACCAGGCCCTCCCCCTAGTTTGTCACCCACATTCAGGCCCACCCTAGTGCACACTATTGTACACTATTGCACTCGGCTGGGCTGCTTTGCTCCCTCCCAGATCATGGTGTGTGTTGGTCGCTCATTAGTGCTTGTGCTTCACAGACGAGCCTGCAGAGGGAGCTAGAGCGCAAGGAGCGAATGCTGCAGGAGCTAATGAACAGTCACGACACAGAGGAGGTACTGCATTGCACAGCTGTTTGGCCTGAGCCAGAGTTTTCAATCCTGCTCATCTTCCCCCTTTGGTGTGTGCAAGGGCGTAGATTTGCATAGGGACCATAGGGACAAGTCACAACCAATATCTTGGAAGGGCAAAATAGTCCCTACCAATAT
>JASCQY010000388.1:2001410-2021198 GCA_030264315.1 Sardinella tawilis | reverse complement strand
TATTCCAACACTTTTTCTACCTTTATGTTGTATTTTGAGTGAAGATGTTGTGTGTAAATTGACAAGAGAGAAATAACTGAAGGCGACAGAAATATAAAACATGGAAAACTTGAAATAATCTGTAAGGTTTCTTAGGGAACTGTATTCTCTCCCTTGGCATGAGTGTTCGTACTTGTCAGCTGCACCCTTGATTATGCATTGTGTTCAGAATTGGGATTACACCCACGCTAATTAGGTGTGCTTTACACAAGGATTAGAAGATGACTTTAAGAAGGGCCAAAGGAGCTAAATTGAGAACCCTAGTGAATATTGATATTATTTCCCTGGAACTGAGATGGACTGCCTTCAACGTGTCTTTCCTTCTGGGTCCAGGTCCCTGTTGCCCACAATAATGGCTACTCCGGGACACCCATGCCTCACAAAGGGGTAAGAAAAAAACTGATCTCGTTGAACCTAATTACTTTCACTGTCTTAACAGAATTGTATTTACAAATACTCTACTGCATGCATGTAGAAAAACCTGATGATAGAAAAAAATATAATCATGGTTACTGTGATCACTTTTGAAATCATTTATGTATTAAGTATTTAACATGATGTAAGTATTTAACATGATTATTATTCAGTAATTAGTTTCATTAGTTCCCCAAGCCCTTGTGAGGTGAGGTGGCTGTGTAATATTGGGCACTGTATTTGAATGCCTGCTCTCATGTGCGGAATGCCCTCGCCTTGCTCCTGTCTGCATGCAGGCGGAGGAGCTGCAGCTGGTGCGGGACGCCCTGCGCAGCCTGAGGAACAGCTTCAGCGGGCACGACCCTCAGCAGCACACGCTGGACACGCTGGAGCAAGGCGTGGCCAGCCTCATGGACCGCATGCACGCCATGGAGACCAGCCGCCGGCACGAACGCAGGGTACGTTACGTTACGTCACAGTGGATGGCTGTGTGCTTGCAACTTGTGAGAAGAGTTTGTGTCAGCCTGACATTAGATTGACACTCTGTCACTATCTGCTGATAATGCCAATAACTACTATATGTGCTGACAAGTGCTGTGTTAGGATGCCATAGACACCTACTTACATGTTGATCAAAAAAAAATCGAAATGGAGTATTTTTCGTTGTGTCCTGTTGCAGGTCAGGGGTAAATCGCCAGGGCGTAAAGCTGCCCCCACAGACCATGAGGCATGGCCATCCGGCTCAAGCAAGAGCTCCCTGGGCCTTGGACTGTATCATACACACACAGGTTGACGGAGCAACAGCACTGAAAGAGACAGAGATGATTCAGGGGCCCCCAGAACTGAGCAGAGAGGAGAGAGGGCCCCCGCAATCAGGCTGGTGAAGACGGGTGAAGACTGTCTCATGGAGAGCCCAGAGAGCGTTTGTGCCGGGAATCCAGGATTTTAGTTTTCCTTGCCCCCGCTGGCCCAGACTTTCCAAACATCAGTGGTCTTGACTTGGAGGAGTACTTCAAAAGGCAGTGAAAAGTGTCTTCATGCCAATGACACATGTAATGTAGTATTTGTCAGCTCTATCAATCATAGACTGTCTGCAGGCAAACCCATGTGCGGCTGCACTGATAAGCCAACCCTGTGACTCAACGCATGAGATTATGAGTAGAAAATGATCTTTTCATCATGTCCAGCTGTTACTTCAAGTTTTCCAGTATTCATGAGTCCATTTTTGAGTGCCAAGTGCATTTTTACACATACTCTTCTCATTCCATGGCAGTCCAAAATGGGATTTGTGTTCAGATCATAGTGATTGTCATGTAAGTGGGAAGTGGGATCGACAGACGTGTTACAAAATGACAATGTCGCAAAAACTCTCCCCTCAAGAGCATTATGTTCTGAACAGTTCTTATGTAATGTTTTCACAATCTGAGACTGATGTAAGGTAATGCAAGGAAGGAGGAACCGTGTTGACATTTTTGGTAGGGTCCATGTTTTATTGTTGCTGTTTGATCTGTGTCATCCAGCAGTAACTGCTAAGCTAGCTGGGCTGATACAAGGTAATATACAGGTTTCTGCAAGGAAAACAATCCAGATATTTAAATTTGGATTGATGAAATCAATTTTCAACATGAGCACAGCTACTATGCTAATATAACAGACTGGGTCATCACAGGGTAAAAAGTGTGGGTGTGAAAAGAGCGGTTGAAACATTCCTGATGCCATTTCTGATGTCATTCTAAATACAGTACCTGTCTGCTATTTATTCTGCACTTCTAGAAAAAGGGGTTCTGTGTTAAGGCACACTGAAGGAATCATTTAGAGAACTCAAGAACTATTTCAGGATCTTTTACCTTCTCAGAAACCAATGCATACGTATGCATATGTATAGGACCATGAAGTATACCACTCAAAACTGTTTGAGTCCTAGTTCAGTTTTCAGTTCCTTGAGTGGTTCCAAGGAACTTATGTGCTCACAGGCCAGGTTCAGACTAGAGTCACTGGCTATTTACAAACAGATCAAAGCGGAAAATACAAGCATTTTCTGACTGTTGCAGCATTCCAGCAGAGGTCTTTTGTTCTGAACTGGGGTATGGATGGACAGTCCTTAGCGCCATACAACCCTCTGCCTTTCAAGAACCTAGAGAATGAGTTTATTTTGAAGTAATGTACTCTCTGTTTTGAATTGCACTGTTATAGCCCATCCGTACACACAGAATTCTATGTGTGGGAGGTTGGGGCCGCAACTTTTGAGGAATGTTCGCATTCATACATTTGTTATGAAGTCTTATTTTGTGTGCGTTTGTTTATCTGATTATGTTGTTATTGCACAGAGAATTAAGTTGTGTTTCTAGGCACAGAGTTGGAAAGAATCACTTGAGCTTGAGGTTTTGTATATTAGCTGACCCTTTTGTAAACACTTTGTCACCACAGTTGGACATTTTCAAGGAGAGGGTGTTTCATGAAGATGTTAAATTTGTCTATTTTTATGTATATGCTCTTGATTCACATTTGAATATAATAAAGTTACATCTTTTATAGATATTACATTTTGTTACTTAAAAGAGCACACTTGGCCATTATGCTTATATAAGCTCTTTGATTCCTGTAATTTATACCGATGATGACTGAATAAACCAATTGATGAACTGAATTTATAACCTAATAATTGGAAACTAAACTTTGAAAAGTCAGCTGATCTCATATGTTCAGTTGATGGATAAACAGAATACCAACAAATGATTAGTTGTAAACAGTGAAAACTCAAACTCCTAGGATGCCTACACATAGGATACAGATGAAAGTATGGGAAACAAATGCAAGAAATTCCTCAATTCAAAGTAATATTACCACTTTGAATACATTTCCAGAACTTTTTATTTACAGTTACATACAAAATGTATTCACAACACATTGCAACCAGCAATGGTCATCTTCAGTGTGTCAAGAGTTTCAACAGAATGTCAACGTAGTCCATCACTACACTGACTGACCAGTAGTGAAAATAGACAATGCTTTGCCTCCAGGTGGTAGACACAATAAAAAGTAAAACAAACAAACAAACAAACAAACTGCCACCACAACATCCACCTCCCTGCCTACGACTCGTCCCTCTTTCTTTTCAGAGGACTGGGGCTAGTTTGTCCAGAACCCTCTTCTGCCGTTTGGTTTTCCTCAGAGTTGACATCAACGCCAGTGTTGTGCCTGGGCATTTGTAGCTGCACAGCCTTCCGGTATCTCTTGTTGACTGAGAGATTGTGAAGGTGAAAATACAGTCGTATGGAGAACAAGTAATGGTCCTCCTCTTCCATCTGGCTAAAGTAATGACGGCTGGTCGACAGCTCCCTGCTCAGTGGTTCGGACAGTGAGGCGCTCACGACTTCGGCCAAGTCAGGGGCCAGCTTCACGCTCCTAAGCAGGTCCTCTGAGCGCTTTGGATTCCTCTGAGGCAGACGAGGATACAAGGAGAACCTGGAATCAGTGCCGGTCACGGGGTGCGGCTCCGAGAATCGGTCACTGGCAGGAAACTCGTTTGCACGGGCCGTCTGCACAGGCACCAAGCCGTCACTCGTGACCCATGGCAATCGTACCCGAAGCCGTTTTTCTGTTGCCAAAATCACGTTCTCCTCAGCGTTGGCACACAGGCAACCATCGTATGGCTGGAAGAAACGTCGACTTGTGCGGTCGTTCACATGCTGCGCCACTCGTCCCGCAATGTCGGAAATATATACTGTTGGAGCCTGCTTGAAACTCAGCAGGGCATCCCCATGATCACGGGCTGACTCCTGCCACCACAATGGGGAATGGTAGTACACCACAGAGTGGGGGCAGGTCAAGCACAACACCGAACCTATGGTGGACAAAAACAAAAGTTATTAGAGCGCACACACACGCAAACACACACACACACTTCAAACATTTCTCAGTTTGTAGAACATACAATGAGCCATGAATCTTGTGGCATGCTCAGACTATAGACATTGCTTCCACTTACCTCCAGTCTTTTTAAGTCTGACAAACATCTTTGGGTAGAGTTCTTTATACAGCAGCAGCTCCCTCAGTCTGTGGGTTAAATCAGCCG
Source organism: Sardinella tawilis (assembly GCA_030264315.1). NCBI lineage: Eukaryota > Metazoa > Chordata > Actinopteri > Clupeiformes > Clupeidae > Sardinella > Sardinella tawilis. The sequence goes on along the minus strand of JASCQY010000388.1, from coordinate 2,016,670 downwards.
TTGCGCCCGAGAGAGGAACCCCAAGGGCAGTGCATGCCTTCACCAAGTCACTCCTCTTTGGCTAATGGAATAAGGGCATAGGCAGCATGGTAATGCACTCAGAGTTACTTACAGTAGCGCTATAGCGCATTTCAAGAGACCCAAAGCGCTTTACATTGGAAGGGGGACCTCACTAACCACCACCAATGTGTAGCACCTACCTGGGTGATGCACGGCAGCCATTATGCGCCACAACGCTCACCACATACCAGTTTGAGGTGGAGAGTGAGGGAATGGATGAATGAGCCAATTGACAATGGGGGATGATTAGGAGGCCAGATTGAAGGAGCCAGGTTGAGACTTTAGCCAGGACACCGGGGAACCCCCTACTCTTGTGCCATGGGATCTTTTATGACCACAGTGAGTCAGGACCTCGGTTTAACGTCTCATCCGAAAGACGGCCTCTCCTACAGCACAGTATCCCAGTCACTGCACTTGGGAAGTTAGATGATTTTTCATTATATATATCAAATATGTAATACATATATGTGTGTGTTGAAATTGTTTTTTTTGTTGTTTTTTTTTTGTTATGGCCATGGCCCCTACAGGGTATTATGGTTGGTTATTATGACATTTACAACACAACACAAGAACTCACAGAATCTGATTCCAACACTTTCAGAATGGCATCCTCATCAATAGCTGACACAGTGTCCAAATCAGGTGCTTTGCCCTTCTGAGATAAACCCTTAAGAGCCTCAGTCTTGGGGACAGTATCGCTCACTCTGACATCCCGGCCAAGCCACGGAGTGAAGGAGGAGTAGGAGAGCCCACTGGTGTACGGATTGGGAATCTTGGTAGCTTTGGGATACAAAATCTTAAGTCACCTTCCATGGGCAATGCAATAATAGATACTGTAGCTGACTTTTTTTAAAAAAAAATTTTATTTTCATTTCATTTTTGTTTTTCCTCACCATCACAAAGTCCTGAGGCCACCATGCGTTTCTCAAAGGTTTCCCACCGGTCACGCACATTAACCTCAGCGTCTTCTGTGTTTGTCTTCACTTTGTTTGGGCGCTTGAAGAGGTCAACTAAAATTACATAACAATAAATCATTAGGTGTAGAGCACATACTGTATAAATACATAGAGGGGGGTCTTATTCAATTAGAATACCGGTAAAAGCATTAGTGACAGTAATTAAAAAAAAAAAAAAAAAAAGTTAGTGACAGTAATAATTTCCCCTACCTGGCAAATCAAACACATTTTTACAATTAGTGTCTGCAATGAGAACAGGAGGGCTGGGACCACATCTCACACAGGAGTAGGAGTACTCGTAATCTCGCAATGCGCAGAAGTGATGGAAAGCTCTTCCAATCTCATTCATAGGAAGGCTGACTGACAAATGGCTCTCCACTGTTTCAAGGAACTGCCCAATGGCAATATGATTCTAAAAAGGCATTGCATTGACAATAATTTAGCGTGTCAGGCTACAGATCAATTTGAATTGAAATCAATAAATTGTGCATTTGCCTTTTCCTGTCGCTTACCCCAAGTCCTGCGGTGATCATAGAACAGAAAGGAATTGTTAAGAATGTTCTGTTATTATAATTATGGAACCCAGACTGGTAGTCCTGAAATCTCACAGGATGGTGACAGACGACACACTTTTTTATGTACACAGAAACATCTGAAAAAAAATCGATGAATTCGATCATTTAGGTTCAATGCACACTGAAGCGGAAAGTGGAAAACGTACAGAACGATGAAAAAGCTGCACTGCCTGAAATTAGACAGTATCTGATGTTCAAGAACAAAAATGTACCCTTGGTAACTGCCGATAAACCATACACAGTTCCATGGCATGTCACCAGCTTCCTGCTCCCCAAAGGAGGGGGAGATGGACCAGGGCAATATGGGCACGCCGTCTCCGCTGGCTCAAAGCCCTCTGGTACTTCCCTCTCTCTTGTGGACAACTCTTGGGGCAGCTCTGATGGAATTCGCTTTTCTCTCCATATATACTCCGTCATCTTCCCAACGTGCTTGCGACTAATTTCTGGAGTAAATTCCATGGTTTCTGTGGACTGTTCTACGGGCTCGCCAATGTCTTCCTCATCTGACATTGGTTCAGGGCCTTCAAGGTTGCTCCACTGTCTCTCAGACTCATGCCTGGACTTGTCTTTATAAAAAAGAAAAACAGGAAAACAAAAACAGAACCTACATGAGAAAATATTTTCATTAGGAACATTTGGATATCAACTGAGGGCCTTAATCAGTATCTACCTACTTGTCTTATGTTTCTTCCTCCCAATGACTTTAAAACCTACAACAAAGAACAGAACAGAAAAAATATCTAAAATAGGAAATAATCAAGAGCAGCAAATAAGCAGAGCAAATGTCAATAAGCATGAATTGTTTAATAATAAAAATAATAATTAAAAAAAAAACTAATCCTGGAAAAAAACAAATCTTAATGACAATAACAGAATGACATAATATGTAAAAAAGCAGTAAGCAGAGCTACTGTACAGATGATTTCACCATCACAACAGATGATACAGATGATCACATGACTGTACCTTTCACAGGGCGTTTCTGCTCAATGGATTTGCAACCTGCAACATGGGAAGCACAAAATAAAATATCGCTGTATATCATTGTAAAGGATAACAATTGAAAGCAGAAAAAAAATTGCACAGACCGTGTTGACAAAGGTGGCGTTTGAAGTTCTCAGTACGGGTAATAATCAGCCAACACTCAGGGCAGTGCCAGTGACACCTGTATTGCCGTATTGTGATTTCACAGTCAGCATAACAGGGAATGGTGAATTTTCCTGTGAGGAAAGAATATTCTTTATACACTCTCATTTGTTAATATACACATTCCATTGAGCCATAACCTGTAGATTGAATGAAAACTTAAACTGGATTAACCACACAAGCCATTTTGGAATGAGATCTGTAATATACTCACTGACACCATTGGATTCATAATGTATGGCTAAGTTGACATGCCGATTCCGCATGTGCTTTGGGGTGCATAGGACAGTATTTCTGCAAAATTTGCATTGTTCTGTGCTACGTCTAAGTACTTCATTCTCTTTCGTGGACAACTCCTCAGATAGTTCAGCTGGAGTCGTGTCCCTGGTGTCGGCAGACTGACAGAAAAGTTTCTCTAAGTCTTCCTCCTTCCATGATGGGCCAAGGGATCTCACCATTTGGCGAGTCTCTTGATATGCCAACCACATAAAAAAAATGCAACACAAAAACAGCATAACATCAAATCACATAACATCAAAAAGCGGAGTATATATATACGAATTCTAGTAGGGGTCAGTTGTATGACTGTACCTCTTCTTCTCCTCTGAATGAAACTAAGACCTACAACGTGACCAGAACAAAGCACTATTAAAATTAAGAAAGATTTATGGACAGGGCAGTTGATCATCAGTGCAAATGACAATTAATACCACAGACCATGGGAGGTGGAAAGGTGTGTCTTAAAGTTGTCAGCACGGGTCAGAATACGCGGACACTTGGGGCAGTGCCAATGGCACCTGTGTTTTTCTCGTGCTCCAAGCTCACAGAAACAGGGAATGGAGAATTTTACTGCAAAGAAAGGCAATTCTTTAGATCTTCGCATTTCGTTTCGACTGTACTGTACATTCAATAGATGCAGTACCATAAGAAAGAAAAAAAAAAGAATCTGTAAAACACTCACCAGCACCATCGCATTCAAAACGTATGGCGTTCCTTAAATGCCGAGACTGCATATGCTGTCGTGTACACAGGACAGGGTGTCTGCAATACTTGCAGTTCTCTGTGCCATCACACAGTTTTTTTATGTTTTCTGTAAAGAACTCGTCAAGCAGCTTCGCTGAATCACCTTTTTCTTCAGTTGCACCCTAATGGAAAAGAAGTGCATTTTAATATGTCTTCGCATTTTAAGTATCTTAAGGTAAAGAGAGTATATTTTGTCCAATAGTACGCTTTTCTCACATGCACTTAAGTGCTTAAGTGCTTGAGGGTTTCAGCAATGCAACTTACAGTAGGTGTATCAAAAAGTATTTTGAGTTGCAATAATGTCTTCAGTTGAGTATATTGAAAACCTTCTGTTAACACATTAAATTGCTCCAAAGTAGTGCATTCAGTACATAAAAAAACCCTAAGCGCATTTCTCTGCACTTATTTTCCACCTGGGTATCTTTATTTGCATGATACAAGTGGTCTTGAATTTCTCCAGTCATGGTCATGAGCTCTGCAGACTGTTCTCCGAGGGCGTCCTCATCTGACGCTGGGTCAGGGTCTTCAACATTCCTTATCTCACTCCATGGTATGAAAACCTCTCTCTCGCTGTCCAAGATAGTTGGGGTACTGACTTTAAAAAAGGAAAACGCAAAACAAAAACACAAGTCGACATAATGCAAAAAAGTAGAATATATTTGGATAACCACAATAACTTTTACACACGGTAACAGCATACCTTTGTGTTTCAGGCCAGCGACTTCAAAACCTGTGAAATAGATGAAGTATGAAAATACGGAAACATCTTCATTGCATGAAAGACAACAGATAAACAGAACAGTGTGCACAAACCATGTGAGGCAACATGTCTCTTGAAGTTCTTAGCACAGGTCACAACACGTTGACACTCAGGGCAATGCCAATGTTGCCTATTTTTCTTTAGTCCTCCAATTTCACAGAAACAAGAAATGCTGAATTTTTCTGCAAAAAAAGGTCATTCTTTATACCCTCTTTGCTAAATTGTACATGAAATAGATGAATGACTTGTAGATACACAGTGTACAGTAATCAGATACACTAATCAAATAAAAAGCCATTGCTGAACCAGGACCAACTTTACATAGCTTCAGAATGGGATCTGTAAAACACTTACTAACACCCTTGGATGTGAAATGTATGGCATTTCTTAAATGCCGATGCTTCATATGCTCTGGAGTACAGAAGAAGCGATAACTACAATAATTGCAATTCTCAGTGCCACTACATAGCTTCTGTATATCTTCTGTGAACGAGTCATTGTGCACTTCAGCTGTATCCGTATGATACACGTGCTCTTGAATTTCTCCCGTCATGATCGTGAGCTCAGCAGGCTGCTCATTGAGGTTCTCTCGGCCCTCATCATCCTCATCACTCCATGGGATGACCACATCGCTCTCGCCCATCAACTGAACTGGCTTACGTGAAGTCTTGTCTTAAAGAAAAGAAATGACAAAACAAAAATAGGAATACAAGTCGACATAACATAACATTGAAAAGTAGGCCCGATAGAAAAGCATTTGGATAACTGCAAATGACTTTCACACAACTGCATACCTTTGCCTTCAAAGCCTGGGACATCATAACCTGTAACATCAAAAGAACAGTGTGAAATTGGAATAGGGACAGGAGAACTAGGGATCCTCGTTACATGAAGGGCCGCAGAGCAAACGTCAGCATGCACTAACCATGTAAGACAATGTGGCTCTTGAAGTTATCAGTGCGGGTCAAAACGCGCCAGCACTCAGGACAGTGCCAATGGCACCTTTTTTTCTCTTGTGGTCCGCCTTCACAGTAACAGGGAATGGTCATTTTTTCTGTAAAGAAAGGCAATTCTTATAACCCCTCATAAGCTGGTGCACTCCATAGACTGACAGCTTAAAAACATATTAAAGAAAAGGTATTTATAAAAGAGGATAAAGTACTGAAATTCAATAAGAATGGGAATACTCACTGATGCCTTCTCTTTCAAAACGTATGCCATATTTGAAATGTCGGCGTTGCATGTGCTGGAGCGTACAAAGGACAGGTTTTTTGCAATACTTGCAACTGTTGTTATCATCCCTTGAAAATTCACTGCGTGCTTTTCTAAACAACTCATAAAGCAGCTCAGCTTCATGTCTTGGATCTGTCTGAATGAGGTACTTTTGGGGAATTACTAGAGTCATGCCCATGGTCTCAACTGGCTTCCCTATAAGCTCCACTAGGTCCTTCTTGTCCGATTCTACAGTGGAACATTCTAGATCATTCCTTTCTTGGCTCTCCTGACATTGAGGCTCATGTGCAGATTTGTCTTTAAAAAAAGGGAAAAAAAGAGAAAACAAAGAGTATGACAGAGCAAAGTACAATGCATTTGGATAGTCGCAGATGACATTAACAGACAGATGTCAAATGATTGGCCACCTTTAATATATGAAAACAGTGTAAAATTAAAACCGGGAAGTATCTTTAAGTGAAGGGCAGTAGATCAGCAGAGCAAATGACATTTGTACACACCATGGTTGGAAAGGTGCTCCCTCAGCTTCTCGGAAGAAGTCAGGACAAGCTGACACTCAGGACAGTGCCAATGGCACACGTTTTCCCCTCCATTCCCACAAAAACACGGAATGGAAAGTTTTTCTTTTCTCAGTAATTCCAGGAGATTTGTAGCTGTAACGCTTTCTTGTCTACCCATACTCTCCGTCATCAGATACATGTGGTCTGGGAGTGCTGCTGGAGTCGCATCCATAGTGTGACAGTAGAATGCCTAACACAAGTTCCTTTATGTCTTCCTCAGTAGTTGCTGAATCTGAACCGTCTAGATCATCCCATTTGTGTCTCCATGAGGCTTTTTCTCTCACTCAGGTTGATGCAAAGAGTTGTCTTTAGTAAAAGGAAAATGTGAGACAAAAGCTTGAACATGTTTACAATAAACAAATGTTCAGGAGACAATTAGGCTGATTCACTCATTCATGAACAAATAGGCCTACAGTGTTCTCGGTCGGCCTGTGTAATATGCTGTTAAATTTTACACCTGAATGTTTGTCAAGGCAAACCCAACTTTCTTCTCAGGTTAATATAATCAGACAATTTGCACTATTAGGCAACTAAGCAAATATGAGACAAAGTACTCAAGTCAACCCAAATCAGATTTTAAAGTTAGGCTAAAAATTATGAACTACACCACATCATACTCAAATTAGAACCTTAAGCATTTAGGGAAAATGTGCATGAAATAATGACAAAGGCTAACTAATGACCTTAACTTTAACATGTTTTAGCTTAACTTAATTCCAAAAAGCAAACAAGAAATTAACACTAACACATTACTTTTGAAACGTGTCAACTGTATTTCTTTAGCCTAGTAGTGAAACAGTTAATTGAGGTAAAAACTGTGGGGATGCAGTGCGCGCTTACCTTTCCAAGTTTCAAAACGCCATTTTCAGGCAGGCATACGACTCATGGAAGCGAATGTCACTTGTAGGGGAAATGACGTAGCAGAAGTGTTTTTATCCGCCAATCAAGCGGATCTTTGGTACTGATTTTTTATCATGTTTCAAAAGCTTTATCATTAATTAAATAGGTACTTAAATAACGAGCTTATATTATTTTGCATAATGAACAAAGCAATAATTAAAGTAAATAAACACACAGTGTGGCAATACAGGTTAATAATGTAACTTCTTCCGTACACCACAGCCAGAGCCCGTTTACATATTAAAAGTTCTCTGCCACAGCATCGCCGGTTGCCACGAATGCCCAAACTTTCGGCCATATATGTCATAGTTAATTAATCTTTACACCAAGAATAAAAGATGAGATTCAAATTTAATGATACTACTTTGAAGTAGTACATTATGTAACCCATGCTTCAGTTTGCCTTTCCTTGAAATACGCGTGTTAATATGAAGGTGACTTTATCCATACATGGCAACCCTGAAAATCTCTTCCGGGGCCAACCGACAGTCGTAAATTGAGATGTGTTTTTAGAGGGAGGTCATTGGAAAGTGAGATTGCACGGTCCGGTGTTGGGTCCGACCGTCGTGGGGGGCAGCTACTGAGGGTGTCAGAATTTCTGATACCGGGTAGCTATACTTCCATCTTGAGCGCATGACATATGCGCATCTGAAGCAAAAATGCTGCGTTTACTAGTAAGAATAAGACCATCTGCCCGCCTCTCGAGGCCCGGTGTCCTCTCAGCCTCGGGACGCCCTCGGACCTCACCGGTAACGTGCCATCCAAAGGGGTTTCACTCCGGTGAACCAAATCGAGCTCGGAGTTTGTGTCATAGTAATTATTTTTATTATGGGGTCACCAGTAAATCATCATCATTGCTGCCACTGTGGGACCAAAGTAGGAGTGTCCAACTCAGCAAACGATTCTACAGTTTACCCCCACACCAGAAGGTAACGTCAATGTTAGCCATGGCTAATGTTAACTAGTAACAGGATTTTAGTTCTGTTGCTCAAGTCGGCACAGCATCATTCGACAAAAACATGACTGAGGTTTAAACTACAAGCCATCAAATAAGACAAATGAAATGAAAACAAATTATCATAATGTTAATGAGAATTGTACATGCAGTTAGCACTGGATTTGGATCCATACAGTGATGTCACTTTATAAACTTTAATACTGTCATTAGTAAGTATCGTGGTGCTGCTGTTGCTGTGATTGTCCATGAATCTTCAAAGCCTGCTTCTGTTCAAATGAAATCCTTAATTTTTGACAGCATCTTTTGCAGGTCCACGAATACTTCGAGCAACATATTATTGCTTTTTATTGTTTTGATATTGGCATAGGCTCAGTTTTGTTGCATGGTTTTCTTAGCCTTGCGGGACATGAACGTTGTTTTATCCTTCCACAGGTGGAACTACCAGCTTTGTCCCCAACTATGCAGATGGGCACTATTGCCCGATGGGAGAAAAAGGAGGGTGATAAAATCAATGAAGGTGACCTGATTGCTGAGGTGTGCTTCTGATTCTCTCTTCTTGTTGTCATAGTTTTTACTTATTCATTTCATTTTCTCAGATGAATTACATTTTCTCTGATGACATGCATACTCTAGCCAAGACAGCGCACAGTCTACTCTTTTTTTTTTTCACCATCAATAACATCTGCTGCTGTCTGCAGGTGGAAACAGACAAGGCAACGGTTGGATTTGAGATGCTGGAAGAGTGCTATTTGGCCAAAATCCTGGTGCCAGAAGGCACAAGGGATGTGCCCATTGGGGCGGTCATCTGCATCACTGTGGACAGGTATGCTCCCAGATATGCTTGCAGTCATGCTCATATTTACTTTAAACCTATGTTGAATGCTTATCTTACCTCGGTCTGAATGACAGAGCTTGCAGAGCTAGTCTCGATAGTGGACCCTTGTGGTCAGAAAGAAGAATAGGTCACCAAGATGACTATCAGCACTAGAAAAATTGTTCATGTTATTAATCTGATATCTTTTGATGTCTTGGCTAAGATTATGTTTCCTCTGCCCAGTGCTGATCAGATTGCTGCCTTCAAAGATGTAACTCTGGACAAGCTGTCAGCTGCAGCTCCGCCCTCTGCAGCGGCTGCACCTCCTCCTCCACCTGCCCCCTCTTCCACTCCCCCAGCGGCTCCAGGGAGCTCCTACCCATCCCACATGAAGGTGAGTGGTCTCAGAATGCATTGGCTTAACTGCTGAATTTAGAATGTGGAATGCTGAAGATTATTCAGTCTACTTGTAGGTGTGCTATAATGTTTTGTTGGTGGTGTGGACATAGCTACTGTATACAGGACAGTCTTTTTTTTCCAAATGTTTAATTTGGATTATTTTTGCATAACACACATTTTTACAAAATTCCGTCAGCACAGATTTGTACATTTTAAACATAAAAAGGTTAGGCTGGGTAGGAGAGAGCATTAACTAATGCTGAAAGACCCCTGACCTTTGACTCCTCGTTCTTCAGATACTGCTTCCTGCCCTCTCTCCCACCATGACCATGGGCACAGTCCAGCGCTGGGAGAAGAAGGTGGGCGAGAAACTGAGTGAGGGAGATTTGCTGGCAGAAATCGAAACAGACAAGGCAACTATTGGTAAGTATTACAAACTTGTCAGCCTTGGTTCCTGCTTCCCCTATCATAAGTCACGTATTAAGGAACCAATGGGCATGTTTCTCTCTCTGTCACTGACAAGGTTTTGAAGTACAAGAAGAGGGCTACTTGGCTAAGATTATGATCGCCGAAGGCACCAGGGATGTTCCCCTTGGAACTCCCCTCTGCATCATTGTGGAGAATGAGGGGGACATCAAGGCATTTGCTGACTACGTAGAGACGGGAGTTGTTGCGGCCCCCGCTCCTCCTCCACCACCGGTACAGTGTCTACAATGGAAATGTGCCATGAGGATGGTCTTGCCAGTCCAGCTCTTATCGTAACTCATTTTCATTTTGCTGAGATATTAGTCTGGTGCAGACCAGCGCTCTAATGTTTTGCCCAGCTACTGTACGAGGATGGCAGAACAATGAGCACAGCAGCTGTGGGGAAATGATGATCATTTTGAAACTGAATGATAATGCCGTGTAGGTTCCATAAATTTATTCTGTAGTTGTAATACATAATAACAGACGAAATTTTGAAACGATGTCGAACGAAATTTGCTGGGTGTGTCCTCCATTTAGATGATTCTAACCTACCCCTTAGTGTATTACTGTTTTACATAGTTTGCGGATCATTCTGTTCAATACGGTGTTTATAGTGTGTGTGTACAGTATATGCTATAGGTAGAAAATGTATGTGATGCTTTGAATGCAACCACAGGCCCCGACTCCTCAGATCACCCCACCTGCTCCAGCTCCAGCACCTGCGGCTCCTGCAGCTGCTCCCCTCGCTACGCCCAGGAAAGGCAGGGTGTTTGCCAGTCCACTGGCCAAGAAGCTGGCTGCAGAGAAGGGCATTGACCTGGCACAGGTTGCTGGTGAGTTGTGAAACAAGCAATTGATAAACAACAGTGACCCTCAAAGAATTAGCACTGAGTGTCAGTCATAAGGCAGAGTAATTTATATAGTTCTATGGAGACAGATGAATAGGCATTTTTTTTGTGTTAGGTTAGACCTTTGGCACATCTTGTCTCCCATCACAGGTTCAGGCCCAGATGGCAGAGTAACCAGGAAAGACATTGAAAGCTTTGTTCCTGCCAAAGCCGCACCTGTGAGTCCCTTAAACAAGTTCCTTTTTTCGTTATTTCATTTCATGATCACATTTTGTTGTGATCACTAAATCACTATTATGCTTTACTAAATGGACAGAAAAAAACATGTCACTTAATAATGTTTACCTGTCCACAGCCTCCGCCCGCTGCCACTCCTGTGGCGGCTCCTGCCGCACCATCTGCCCCTGCTGTGGCTGCTGTGCCCACCGGCACCTTCACCGACATCCCCATCAGCAACATGCGCAAGGTAGGAATCATTTGGGAGCCCTCGAAATATTTAATATGATAAATACTTTGTTTACAGAGTCCAAAAAGAATGAAAATTTGCAGTGTCGAGCACAATCCAAATAAACGTGAAAACAATATTAAGGGTTGAAGATGTAATTGACAACAAATACACAGAATTGTGTTACAAAAGAGTAACAGTTGGAGGCTTGAGTTTATGAAAAGTTAGAATAACCTTGGAAGCTTTGTTGTGGAATAGTGCCGGGACCCTGAGTCTCGATTTGAGCTAATTTAAGCTAATTTCTGTCTGTGCTGTTAAGGTTATTGCCCAGAGGCTGATGCAGTCCAAGCAGACCATCCCACACTACTACCTGTCTGTGGATGTTAATATGGACCAAATTTTGGAACTAAGGAAAGAACTCAATATGGTGAGGCACTTCTCAATATAGTGATGTGTGATTGTACTTCAAGTGTGTGTGTGTGGTTTAGTCATTGAAATCCTTCTCTTCCTAATTCAGGAACTGAAACCGGAGAACATCAAGCTGTCTGTGAATGATTTCATAATCAAGGCTTCGGCTTTGGCCTGTCTAAAGGTGCCTGAGGCTAACTCCTCCTGGATGGACACGGTCATTCGCCAGTAAGTTCCTCTCATTGTCATTCATTAGAAGGTATGATGTAGTTTGTTCTTAAAAAGGTGGAACTTTAATGTCATCACTAAAAAAAATCCACCTTGAACATATCCTAACGAGTCCTCATGCCCTAACCAGTAGGCCATGAATGCTCCAATTGCCCATGAATTGTATTAGTTGTTTTGCAGTTATAACCTATAGTCATTTTTGGGGTTCACTCTCATGTCTAAATACTTTAGTAGTGGTTCTTGTTTCAATCAAGAGGAAATGAACAAAGCCAACACCACTGATCTCTGGGTATCCATGTATCCCTCTCAGGAACCATGTTGTGGATGTCAGCGTGGCAGTAAGCACTCCCAATGGTCTGATCACTCCCATTGTCTTCAACGCCCACATTAAAGGTCTGGCATCCATCAGCAAGGATGTGTCCTCTTTGGCAGCCAAGGCACGAGAGGGGAAACTGCAACCTCATGAATTTCAGGTGAGCATTCATTTCTTCAAGGCATTGATATACATTTTACTGTATTAATATAAAATAGGTGTTTATTTAATGTGTACAGATAAATTAATCATTAAAAAAACATTTCTTTTCTCAGGGTGGCACCTTCACTATTTCCAATCTGGGCATGTTCGGAATCAAAAACTTCTCAGCCATCATCAATCCACCCCAGGCCTGTATTCTTGCAGTGGGAGGCTCGGAAAAGAGACTTCTGCCGGCCGACAACGAGAAAGGGTAAATGAGAGCTGCTCCTTTGTGAAGAACTAACTTTTAGTAGTACTAGTTCTTTATCACCTATTTCCTGTGTTCATTATTTAAAGGTAGCGGGCCTCGAGCATTTTTACCTGTTGAGGCCCACCTCTGTCACATCATGGCTCATTATGTGCAGTATGCTAATCTGTACTCTCTCTATTCTTGGCTAATATTCACTTTTCTTTGTCTTGTAATTGGTGCATTGGCTTGATGGTGCAGGTTTGACGTGGCCAGCATGATGTCTGTGACGCTGAGCTGTGACCATCGGGTGGTGGACGGTGCCGTGGGTGCCCAGTGGCTAGCAGAGTTCCGCAAGCTCCTTGAGAAGCCAGTCACCATGCTCTTGTGAAGAGTGAGCTGCAGGTCTCACTTTTCTTACTGAGAAAACACCTAAGGACACTGAGACTTGGAGAGCCCTGAAAGTGGGGTTGCTCATTTATTTGTTTGGAAAATAACTAATGACCTCTATTCACCTCTGTTTTTCCCTTTTCACAAACTGGTACATTCATTTATTATGTGTATTTATTCAGTGTTTATTTCTCTGAGCCAGAAACATCAAAAAATCACAATGACATGTTACAGTGAGATACACTTAATGGTTCAAGGTTCAAGGTACAAGATGAAACTGGTATATGTATTGGTCTCTTTCAATAGGATAGTTGTTACAAGCATCTCCACCCCGCAGAAAAAAATCAGCAAAAAATAGCTTTAACTGGAAGCTGGTTTTAGCTGGTTTAAGGTGGCCAAACCAGCCAAACCATCAAAACTTATACAAAAACAAACCTTACGGTGATAAAAAAAAAATAGCTAGTGAACCCAGCTTAAACCAGTTAAAACCAGCCACCAGCATAAGAATTTTTTTAGCTGGATTTTTCTGCTGGGCAGTCTGTACATTTTCTCAGCAGCTGTTATTTTAGGTAGAGGTAAATGAAAATATTTATCAAGCTTGTGTTACTTTGCACATACCATAACAGATATATATTTTGACACAAATATTTTAACTTTTTTTAACGGTTACACATAGCAAGAATCTGTCCCATTGTTATTACATTGATACACATTTGTGGCCATTGAGAGCAGTATCTTTGCTGTAACTCTTGGCTTGTATGGGCAGCCACACAAAGACTCCACATTTGAAATGAAGAACGTCAGTTCATTAATGTCATGCAAATTTTTTACTCCAGTCAGAGCACAAGGTGCCTTGCTCCTTTCTCTGTCACATGCATGTTTTTCATTTTATTTAATTTTTTAAAACTTTGTTGAAACGCACAACAAGCAGGTCAGGGTGAACTGCTATCAAATACTTACAAATACTATAAAATATGTATGTCAAAATTATAATGTACATATTTTGAATAGAGAATTTAGAGTGAAAGAAATATTTGCTTAAGGGAAAAGTAATATTCCAGTTGAGAGCCTAATGGGAAGACTTAAACGCTGTGGGAAAAGTTGTTGGTCATGTATTATGTTTCCAAAACATACCTCAAAAGGGATGCGAGTCCTAATAAAAATGTGGATCATCACTTGCTTAATGATTTATTTGATTTATTATTTTTTTTACTGCTGTGATATTTTCTCAGCTTTCTGTTAGACTACACACCCTGCACAATGTTTGCTTTTGCTTTGTATTGTAGAGCTAAACACACTTCCAGGGGAAGAAGGGACACATGAATGCCCCAGATATCTTAATTCTAGTGGATAGAATACATCATGTGTCCCATCTCCCAGACCCCTGTGTTCAAGATTATGGACAAATTTTAATTCATGTTTGGCTTGAGAAAAAATTTAGAGAGAATGCAGATATCATAAGCAGTACCCAAATTAGTTTGGTAGTCTACCCCAATCAATCACCATGTTGAAATTGTAAACAAAACGTGATGTGAATGGGTGAACAACCACCTGCCAACATTAGAATTGGTTATCAAAATAAAAAAAAAATATATCTGTTAGGTTCTGTCTATTGTCAAAAGTCTGGACATTAAATTATAGTTAACATATCGCTACGGGCTGGGGGATCTCTGGCCAAAGAGTATTTTCTCTGATGAGAGCCACTTGGCAGTGTTTGTTTCCGGAAGTGACGAAAGAAGCGGAAAGCGCTTCACAAAACTACGCGGCAAAACTTCTGGCTATTTAAATATTTACAGACTCTTGTGAAGTGTGTTGTTTTCCATTGTTTTTAGCCAGACGTTAAAATACCGGACTGTGGTAACGCAAAGGAAAGTGGTTTGTTAATTCTGAAATTCGCGCTCTGAAGAACTGCAGGGGGTAGGAACTTCTAATACTGTCAATGTTATACGAACTGTGTGCGTTTCTGTGCCAAGCAATTTTCGAGGGCTAACGTGAACTAGCTAAAATTTCATTTGAGTAGTTACCAATTAATCTATTGCATGCTGGTCTTATATGCCTAGTCATTGTCGGTTAAACCATGACCAGTACAAGATGACAACATGCTGCTCATGACAGCATTAACGTTACGCTACTAAATCTATGTAATTTAGCCCTCATGTCAACTGAGTCATCCCTTCACACTGTTCAAGTTCATGGATGATTGCTCTCCTTTGAACAATGAATCCATTTTATTTGCGTTACAAAATGAAGTGCAGCAATGAGCTAACATGAAAGTATTTCTGTTTTAAAACAATAGTTCATTTAGTTACCAGGGGCCTATTCCAGAAAGCGGGTTTACTGACTTAACTGAGTATGTTAACCCAGAGTAAGCGGTAACCCTGGGTTTTC
>JASCQY010000388.1:1985856-2000507 GCA_030264315.1 Sardinella tawilis | reverse complement strand
GTCATCATGGGCTCAACTAACCTCGAGTTCAGATTTAAACTCAGTGTTTGTTAACCTTCCTTCTTGGAATACCCCCCAGTAGTTTATGGTTGCTAGTTAAACTTTAGTGTTTTGTTGATATACAGCCAGCCCAGTGTTCCTCTCTAAGGACAGAGCCTTATGTTATTTTAATGTGAAATGGCAGAAACACCTTTGAATGTCACCTGGTTTAAAGAGCAAACCCCATTAAACCTGATCATCACTACATTCACTTCAAATTGTGTTGATATTTAGAGTTTTGAAAATAGTGTTGCTGCTACCTGCCTTTCAGATCATGTCAGTGCCCTTCGTCCAAGACTGGGATGTGGTGCAGGATCTTGGAGAGGGCGCGTATGGAGTGTAAGCCTCATCAAAACTCATTTTCTCTCATTTTTTTCAGCAGCGTCTAAAAATAATTGTCTTACTGTAAACATTATACCTGATGTCACAGCCTTGTTATCCTATATCTTTAGGGTGCAACTGCTGATGAATAGAAAAACTGATGAGGCCGTGGCGGTAAAGGTCCTTGACACGCAAGCTAATACAGACTGCCGTGAGGTTGTGAAGAAAGAAGTTTGCATCCACAAGATGTTAACGCATTCAAACATAGTGCGTTTCTTCGGACACAGAAGTGAACCTCATTTACAGTATATATTTCTAGAGTATTGCAGTGGAGGTGCTCTATTTGATCGCATTGGTAAGTAAATATAGTCAAACAATTTATGAATGCAAATCCTCTGCAATTAAATGATGCATCATGGAGAGCTATATTTAGATACTGTATAAATACCAAGAAGTAAATTAACAGATATGAGCTCAATAAAGTATCTATGCACATGACTCTCATCTGTATATGTTTTCCTGTTAACAGAGCCAGACATTGGTATGCCAGAGAAAGATGCTCATCGTTTTTTCCAGGAGTTGATTGCAGGAGTGGTGAGTGCAATCACAGAGAAATGTAATTTTACAGGAAATCAAAAAATGTTTAGTTGCACACCCTATGATATCTGCTTATGTAAACAATATTCACTATTCATTTATTTGTTCAAGGAATACCTCCATGGACTAGGAATCACACATCGAGATATCAAACCAGAAAATTTATTGCTTGATGATAAAGGTGAGCCATGTTGACGGGTACATTGTAGAAATACACATACTTAGTTGTAACATTGTAAATAACATTATTATTATTATTATCATAATATTATTTTATTTTTCAGATACGTTGAAGATAGCAGATTTTGGGCTAGCTACAGTCTTCCGTCATCGAGGGCGAGAGAGGCTGCTTGGAAGGGCATGTGGCAGTCTGCCCTACATAGCCCCTGAGGTCATGTCACGGTCACAGTTCCGAGCCCAGCCTGCTGACACGTGGTCCTGCGGCATTGTACTGACTACGATGTTATCAGGAGGTAAGTTGACTGATTTTGAACAATAAAGGGGTTTCGGCACTTCTCAACTGCAGAGTTAAACTATTTACAGTACCACTTACATATATGACTGACCATCATGTTTCAGAGTTGCCATGGGATCAGCCAAGCGATAACTGTCAGGAATACGCAGACTGGTTACAGACCAAGACATATCTCAACCCGTGGAAGAAGATTGATGCAATGCCCCTTTGTAAGATGGATTTTAGATTTCTATATTCTGTTTAGTTTGTGTGTGATTTATAGTGAGTAGGAATTTTGAAAACTGCATTGCCTTAGAAATAGCCCTACTTATTTTAACTGAAAGGCTATTTGTTACTACAGCTCAGGATAGATATGAATGTAACTGCCAATGTAATCAATGGACTATTTACAAAAAAATGTTTTCCTGTTCCATTCCCATTTTTCCCCTCAGGTCTCCTGACTAAAATCCTGTTTCATGAACCAAAAAAAAGGATCACAATCCCTGAAGTTAAGAAACACCCCTGGTTCTGTAAGAAGTTCCAATCAGGTAATGTCTTGGGTTTTTTTTTTTTTTTCTTTTTTTTTTTTTGTTTCCTGTTTTGTCTGTGGAATAGTATCAAATATAACACCAATAATAATATTGCTCAAAAATTACCATCACATTTTTCCTGTCTTGGTGTTTTGTTTCTGTTCATGCATTTGTATTTGCTATTAATATTATTTCTGCATTAACATTATTTTCTGAATATCTATATTTAACAGCTAAGCTGTTTTGTTACATATTGCAACATGTTGCATATAGATGCCGGTTTTAAAATGCCAGTCACGGCCTAAATATAGCTGTTTCTCTTTTGTTACATTGTTTATTTTTAGGAATCAACAAGTCACCCAACAAAATGCTGGATTCTGGATGTCGTTTTGGGCGGACCAACAGGTCAGACTGCCACTGGTGTCTGCAGTAAGCTTTATTCTTTATTTGAGAACATAATCAGATTGCATAAATCCATCTGTCTCTCTCCCTCTGTGGTGTGTGTGTGGGGGTGTGTGTGTGTGTGTGTGTGTGGGTGTGTGGGTGTGGGTGTGTGTGGGTGTGCGTGTACGGGCACTCTTGTTGTCTTCATCCTACCTCAGCGATGACCGAACACAGATCTCCAGCTCACAGCCAGAGCCACAGGGTCTGTGGGAGCTCACTGGTCCTGTTAATTATGCTGACAGCACCATGGTCAGCTTTTCCCAGCCTGTCTGCCCTGATCACATGTTGCTCGGAAGCCAGCTGCTTGGGACACCTGGAGCGAGCCAGGTAGACCTTGCATTTTCTTACACCACCATCAGTATGGGCTTTGTCATAAATAACTGTGTCAAGAAGTCAGTGTGGAAAAACATGTTGTTATTGCTTTGTAAAAATGCACAAAATGAAGGTGTTGTCATGCGGCTGTTGCAGAACCCATGGCAGCGTCTGATTCGGAGGATGACGAGGATTACTACCCCTCTGTCGGCTGAGGAGGCGAGCAAAGACCTTAAAGCTGTTTGTATATCACTGGGGCATACCTGGAAACAAACATGCACTAATCAGGTAAAACGTTTTCCCAAACTACCAGTTAAGGATGGGCCATATCGAATTGTTTCTTCTATTTTACACCTTAGGAGCTCCATCATATGATAAAGATTTGCCATATTGTGATCCATATTCTGACATAATTGACGACCTGTTAATATTATGTGAACACTGATGTCATGAAGAGGGAATTATGTTTAAGTATGGCTGTTCTTCAAGACTGTAAGATGACACATATGCCTGATATCTGAATATTTTTTAAATGTTTATATTGTCAGAAATACCATGAAATATTGTCTCAGAGACTATATCGCCTATCTCTACTACCAGTGCATATTTTAGCAATAATGAGTCATACAAAAACATAGATGTTTACAAAGAGTACACTTTTGTAGTCCTTTATGTAACAAGGCCTTCCAGCACATTGGGCGAGTGAGGTAGTTGAGGGATGCAGAATACAGATGAGGATCTGTTTTGTTTGTTTGTTTGTTTGTTTGTTTTTTTCATTTGTTTTTGAGGACAACCGCTGGACATAAATTGACCCTAATGCACCATTCTTACTTCTTGTCATGTTTGTAGGTGACAATCACGACAAATGATCGTCGTAACAACAAGCTAATCTACAAAGTTTATTTCTTGGATGTGGACGAAGGAACCCTGGTGGATTTCAGGCTTTCAAGGGTAACATTTAACAAGCATAATAAAATAACTTACTTGGATTGTCTGTTGTAAGGCAGTGGTTTCCTCTTTATAGACCTAAACTTCCCTAAACTTTTATTTTCTTGTTGTTTCAGGGTGATGGACTGGAGTTCAAGAGATACTTTGTGAAGATCAAAGACAAATTTTCCCATATTCAGAAGCAGAAGGTCACAGTTTGCTGATGGAGGATAAGGCTTTGTTTGATTTTTATATCATGACTTCACCAAGACCCTACAACAGTCAGCCAATTATGTAAAACACCATTTATAGTGTTAATAGTTTATCAGTCACAGCCAGATGAAGAGATGAAAGCAAACCCAGAAGACTGAGGAGTTGGAAGTGTTACATACTTTTGTCCTATACTGTATTGTAAAACTTTTATGTGTTTATATAGTTGTTTTTGTGTGTGTTCAGATCTGTCCGTGTGTTGTGTGGCCTACACTCAAAGTTAAGGCTAATAAACCTAATCCATACAAAATTGCATGATTTGTTGGGATCATTTAAGAGTTTACATGGCAACAGCTGTGTATTGTGAGAGGCTCCATGACCTCATAGTGGCTTTTGCCAATCTAGTGACTCATCTTAACACTTCAACATTACAGTTGGTATGATCATACAAAAACATTTGAGGGTTAGCTCTTTTAATGAAAATGGAATCAGTTGATGCACAAATACACAAAGAAAATTACTGGAAGTAAAAAAAAGAAAAGTATTCTCATAAACTTACAATGCAGTTAATCTAAAATGCTTTTTTTTGGATTGAAATTGTGACATAATTTGACAGGTGGCTTTGTAGCCATGACTGTTATGATACAGTTGGAGGGCTTTGAAATGTTGGTCTTGCAGTAACCATGACTGGTCCTGAAAAAAAAATCCAAATTATAAGTAAGTGTAGTTCATTAGAGTGACATTCAACATATCAAGAACAGTGATCATGTGAAAAATACTAAGGTGTCTTTTAGGGAATGGTTGTACCACCTGGACTGGGTCCTCCTCTATCGGTATCTCCGGTGATCTCATCCTCAGGGAAGTTTATGTTCTCTCTGGACAGACTGTTCCTACTGTATTTAAAACCAAAACACCAAATGAGGACTTTCTGTTTCACCTGATAACCTTAACCTTATTTCCATTAAGGCAGTGTCTTTTTATAATATGCAAAATTATGTGTCAGATGTACAAAATATTTAACCTTTGTACTTACATTCCAAAAAGCAGCTCATGCAGGCCTAGAAAATTCAACAGAAATGGGTTTGGTCAGAACCTTTTACTAACCTTATATCATTGCAACAAAAATGACAGTCAGCTTAATTGTGTGAGTCTATCAGATAATGAATTTAAACAGCTACCCCCACATACAGTACATGGGATTTGTAGCTCATAATGCATTGTGAGGGGAAAGCTCTCTTACGTGGGTTGTTGTTCCTATTCCTCACAATGTACATGAAGAGCAGTACTGTGATCACCACTGCTATTATCATGCCCCCGATGGCGGCACCAATCACAGCGGAGTATGCCGTGAAGGCTGGATCAGCTGCAAACACATTCACATGATGTTCCTATCCTTATTCTCCCTGTTTGTAAGATTGCATTTAAAATATATATTGTGAGTCATTTCATGTATAGCCTAGGAAAGCTTACCTGGACTCTTTGCTTCTGATGGATATCCTATAGTGCGATGATTGACAGCTGTGATTCGGACAGCATAGAGGCCGGTTGGGTCAAAACCACTCATCTTGTAGGTTTGAGTGCTTGGATCCAGATTTACTGCAACTTTTTGCCAAGGCGAATCAGTATCCCTTTTCCCTGCGGTCTGTGGCAGCCGACGGCGCTCAATGATAAATCCTGTGATGTCTCCCTCAGTCTTTGTAAACCACTCCATGTCAATCTCTGTCTTCTGGCGGCTACTGTAGACAATCTTACTGATGGTCACATTGGGTGGCATAGGATATCCTAAAATGCAGTAGAGAAGATGTTACATCACTTTATAAGGCTGTTATGTTATGTAAAATACATAGGCCTATTATAGTGTACTACTTCCAATGCAGAACATCTGCACCTAAAAGACCAAGTGCAGGGAAAAAAGAAAATGAAAAACAACCCATACAATCCTTACTCTTGACCAGCAGTCGAATGGGAATCTCGGTTCCCCCAACTGCGTTGGTTGCTGAGCACCAGTACTGGCCACTGTCTCTCAGGCCGTCGGTCTCCTTCACCGTGAGGTTGGACCAGGCCGCTGCCTGCTGCAGGACGTACTTGGAGGGGGACTGTATGACGTGCTGCTTCAGGTTGTTGTACCAGGTGATTTCTGTGGCTGGATAGTTGGCCTTCAGTATGCAGGTAAGCTGCACGTCACTCCCTTCATACACAGAGACCATGCTACGCTGGGTTACCAGTACTGGAGCCTCTGGAAGATATTAAAAAAAATTTGGCCAAATAAAAACATTTATCAGTGGTGTAATATAGAAAGCATAGCCTACAGTACATACACACAGTGAAAATAATAAACAATGCCACACTGTTTATTGCTAAAGATGTTTCAGAGCTTACCAAGTTTCAGAACACACTGCTTTCTCTCCAAGAATAGTGGATGCTGAGCGTGACACACAAAGGACTTGCCACTGTAGGTGGCACTGGAGCGCAGCACTAGAATATTAGCGTTCTCCTCCGATTTCCCCTGAGTTTCTCCACCGCTGGAGGACCACCACAGCAGTGCTCTGGGAAACCCCCCTTCCCACGAGCAGGACAGCATCAGGTACTCATTGTTGCGAGTGGCGTAGGCATAACATTGGGGTTCTCCTGGAGGATGCCCTTAGAACCAGAGGGAATGTATGATGTACACGTCACTAATAAATCACTCACATGTCAATCACGTAAATCACGTCACTAATAAATCACTGACATGTCAATCATGTAAATCACATCACAAATAAATCACTCACATGTCCTGGTGCTGCAGGTTGTTGAAGTGTTCAGGGCAACATGAGATCCATGACACACAAACACAGAGTTGTTGGCAGTGCCAGGCCCTCTCTGTGCAAAGCTGACATTTGCATAACCCTGCCCATTGGCGCCTTGTAGGAATGGACTCCAGCGCAGAAAGGCTTGGGGGTGTCCGCCTTCCCACAAACACCAGAGAGTCAGGTCTGTGTAGTTGTTGGTAGGAAGGATGGTACATGTTGGAGTTCCATCAGGCGGATCTGTACGAATTGAAATAAAATAAGTGCTTGTTCTTTGCTAGTACAGTTGTTAGCCTATTTTGTTGCATCCAGGTCACAGACATTGAAAAAAATATGAATGGGACAGAGGGCAAAACATTGGTGTATATTTAAGACTACAATTAAAAATAGGAGGTAGGCCTAAAACTGCACTGATTTAAGGACTGAGAATGGGAAGGGCACAATGTTCTTTTTTTTGTCAGCTGAACGGACATGAGACTCAGAGGTTGTTTCATAACCTACTGGGTTATGAAACAGCAGCCTGGGAGCGAAATGTCTCTGCAGGTATTAAAACACAGGTGATTTCACAGCCCAGTTCCAGTTCTCGTAATAGAACAAATTAGACCTAGCCTATACACCGGCCCCTTATGGGACGCTGAAGTCATGATGGTGGACCCTGTCAACACGCCCATCCTTCTTCACTGAGGTGAGGTCAGCCCTGGTTTACAATGTATATATTTATATATCAAGAAAACATCATTGTAAAGATGCATATAATCAATAATTCCATCCACCAAAAAATGTTTACACCAAGTATGGTTTCCTAGTCTTTAAATCATGCTTTTCCTCAAAAATGGTCTTGGGCCTTGTTAATCCTCAGATAAAGAACCCAAGAACATAGAAACTGTAGACACTCACAGTAAACAGCGAGAGTGACGCTCCTCTTGGAGCGAGTGTTGAGGTTTGTGTTCTGAGCCAGACAGGTATAGTGTCCTGAGCGGGTTCTGGGGATCTTGGTGATGGTCAGCATTTGTCCCACATGGACCTGGGAGTTGTTGTAGAACCAGACATACTGACTAGGAGGGTTGGAGGGCGCTTGACAAACGAGGGAGACTGTTTCCCTCTCCAAAGCAGAGTAGCCTTGTTCTGTGACGGAGTGCGGGGTGACCTCAATGTGAGGCACATCTGGCCCAACTATAGAGCAAAAATTAAATTAGTCTGTCTGGCCCCCAATTTTCACACAGATAAAAACATTAGATACAACTATGGTTGCAAAATATCAACTGCCTCTCTCTCTGATTTTCACACTAGACACACTCTAAATGTATGAAAATGTACGAACTTAATGAATGTAAGAATTGCTATGATCACACTTACAGAGGACATTGAGCAAAACACGTGTACTTTGTTCTTGGTTGACCTCATTTCTCACAATGCACCTGTGCCAGCCTGCATGGTTACGGGTAACCCAGGTAACATTGACCAGGTTGTTGTTGTTGCCCTGTGCCAGGACACTAGTGGTGCCCTCTTTATTTTCCTGCTGCCAGATGTAGTTAATGGGTTCGGTGCCATTTTCTAGGTCGCAGCGCATCCATATGGATGAGCCCTCGGCTGGCGAGCGATCGCTCAGGACGATGGACGGCCGTGTCACTGGCACAGGTTCAGGCACTTTTTCCTCAGAGGGATTCCCTGGGGTGCGATAATTTACAGCTCTTATTCGGACCGCATAGAGTCTGGTCGGGTCAAGGCCTCTCAACCTGTAGCTTCGAGTGCCAGGCGCCAGGTTAGATGCCACCTCTTGCCAGGGAGGCTCAGCGTTTGTGTTCCCACTGGGCGGAGGGAGCTGGCGCCGCTCGATGATGAACTCTGTGAATTCACCCTGGGCATTTGTGTCCCATCTGAGATCAGCCTCTGTCCGCTGATGGCCACTGAAGATGATCTTGCTGATGGTCACATTGGGTGGAATTGGATGTCCTAGGAAATAAAGTTTAGAGGGCATTACTGCTTCTCAATCAGGGACTTGCAACCATTCATCAATGAATTACGATGAATTGCACTATACTTTGTCCAATCCAAACTCTCAGTCATTACTAGAATGAACTGGTTAGTCTGTGGTAGCATACAATACATAACCCCTCTTTCTTAATAAGTAGCATGATTGATAATTGGTTATAAGTGACATGCATAAATATATATTATTACAGGTAATGATGTATGCAGATATTAAATAATAATATTCTTACTGTTCACCAACAGCAGAATAGGAATCTTGGTTACTCCCACTATGTTGGTTGCGGAGCACCAGTACTGACCGCTGTCAGTCTCACTGTCAGTTAACCTCACGGTAAGATTAGTCCAGCTTCCTGCCTGTTTCATTACATACTTTGTGGCTGACTCTGTCACATGTTGTTTCAGGTGGTTGTACCAGGTGATGTTTGAGGGAAAATAGTTGTCCTTTGCTATGCAGGTGATCTCAACATCACCCCCCTCATAGACTGACACTGTGCTGCGTTCTGTGTCAAGAACAGGAGTCTCTAAGGATGAGGAATGAGATGAAATGAGAGGAATGAAATACATTGTGACAAGAAACATCATCCAAGCAATATGGTGAACACTGTACAGTGGTCCTCCAGATTCATTCATTCTACCCATTGTGGCTTTGCAAGACTTCATCAGTTGAACTGGTGCAATATAATATACTATAGTAGCATATTAGTCCTATATATAAGTCCTGCATATTATGCTCACCCATCACACACACACACACACACACACACACACACACACACACACACAGTATCAGCTCCTCTCTGCAGGCATTCTTTACCTAGTTTCACAACACATGTTTTCTGCTCTGCAAGTAATGGGTGCTGAGCGTGACACACAAAGGGCCTGCCACTGTAGTTGCCATTGGAGGGCAGCACCAGAGTACTGCTGCTCTCCTCAGGTTTCCCCCCCGTTCCTCCATTACTGGGTGACCACCAGAGCAACGCTCTAGGAAATCCTCCCTTCCAGGAACATGATAATACAAGCTCCTCATTGTTTTGTGTGGCCTTTGCAAAACAACCAGGTTCCCCTGGTGGATACCCTAAAAGTCAAAGGTGTAATATGACGGTCAAAAATTCTTTCAGTGACGCTTCTGGAAATATTCAATACGTGTGATATTTTAAGGTCAGCATCTCATTTTCAGTGACATCACTTGATATTTCGGAGCAGTTTAAAAAATATTGTCTAAAGAGTAAAATGATCACTCACATGTCCTTATGCTGCAGCGTGTGGATGTCCTCAGGGCAACATGAGAGCCATGACACTCAAACACAGAGTTGTTGGCAGTGCCAGGCCCTCTCTGGGTGAGGGTGGCATTAGCGTAACCCTGCCCATTGGCCCCTGGCAGGAATGGGCTCCAGTGTAGAGAGGCGTGAGGGTATCCCCCTTCCCATGAACACCAGAGGCTCAGGTCTGTGTAGTTGTTGGTTGGAAAGATGGTGCATGTTGGGGTGCCAGCAGGTGGATCTATGGGGGAAATATCTCTACATTACATGGATAATGATAATTGTCTAGTCAGTCCCTAAGGCAAAACAAGTGACACAGAATGGAAATCTACATTTCAGGTTTTTACGATGTGACTATGCTAAACAACTAGTGGAGTCACATTTGCTCAAGCTCCTTGATTCCTTTGTTTGCTTTTTCAATCACTTCATCTTTAACTACACTTCAGTGTGTCTGTGTCTGTGTCTGTGTGTGTGTGTGTGTGTGCGCGTGTGTGTGCATGCATGCGTGTGTGGACTGCAGTTCTTACCTAACCTCAGAACACACTCTCTCTGGTCTGCAAACAGTGGGTGCTGAGCATGACATGTGAAGGACCTGCTGTTGTGGGTAACATCGGAGGACAATACCACAGTATTGCTGCTCTCCTCATATGTCCCCACTGTGCCTCCATTACTGGATGACCACCAGATGAGAGCTCTTGGAAATCCTCCCAGCCAGGAACAAGACAGTGCCAGATGCCCATTGTCTAGCGTAGCATTAGCATAACACAGGGGCTCTCCTGCAGGATGCCCTGAGAAGAAAAGAGAATGTTACATGTCATCATGATACCCCTTTGATCAATGATGGATTGTTATCAATGCAACCTTAGTTCAATAATCTCTCAGAAAACCACTTGAGAGGTGCCACACTTGAATGAGAAAGAGGCAGGCCTACCTTGTCCCACTTGTATTTCAGTATTGTTACAATTACCACATAGCATGTTTGAGAGAACATAACACAAGTGGACAATAATTCCCCGAGGTCTTGTCGGATCTGACTCATGTGTTAAGAGATCCTAGCAGCCTTCTAAAAAGCCCTTTGAGCCAGGATCACATTTATATTCTTACTTCATCATAGGGTTAGCTCTAACATACTGATGACTCACACCATGTAGCCATGAGAGAAACAATGAAATAATCCTGCGATGATTTGTGAAATGTTACAGTGCTATCCGCTCACTTCCTGGAGCACCCAAATGAGTCATAGAGCTGAAGACAGACTCAAACTGTTCTGTGTAACTGAATTGTGTTGTTGACTGCAGAATCCAGCCCAGTGGGCCTGTCTACCCAGACTCAAATCCACCATTTGCACAACCTGAGCTTGGGTGTCTATGCTGTGCCTGTGAAAGGGGCTGAAACCTTTGTTCCCCAGGTCCTATGTTTCCCACTCTGGTTAGGGTTAGGATTAGGATTAGGATTAGGGTTAGGGTTGGGGAACATAGGAAAGAGGGGAACATAGGACCTGGGGAACATAGACACGCTCCCCTAAAAACCCGTGAGTGTTAGCATCTGTTGCCAACACATCTCCTCAGGTGTTGGAAGGGAGGTTTACATACTGCACACAGGTACCCAACTGACTGAGCCAGCTGGTTTCCAATACACCTCTGAGGAGATGCGTCTTGCTAATGAGATCTAGAAATGCTATCTGTGTGTGAGATAACAGGTAGGCCTACTACTTGAATTAGACAGTGACCTATTGCATCAGGATTACATCACACTCACATGTCCTGGTGCTGCAGCTTGTTGATTCATTCACGGCAACATGAGAGCCATGACACTCAAACACAGAGTTGTTGGCAGTGCCAGGCCCTCTCTGGGTGAGGGTGGCATTAGCGTAACCCTGCCCATTGGCCCCTGGCAGGAATGGGCTCCAGTGTAGAGAGGCGTGGGGGTATCCCCCTTCCCATGAACACCAGAGGCTTAGGTCTGTGTAGTTGTTGGTTGGAAAGATGGTGCATGATGGGGTAGCAGCGGGTGGATCTGTGGTTGGGCGACATGGTATGAAGGATTAGATCAAACTATACTGATGTTTTTTTTTGTGAGGATTATCTTTGTTCTTTTCTTGCATTACAGTAATTAATAGGAAAAGACTACAAAGAGTAGAAAGGCATAGGAAAAGAATGGTGCATGGGGTTGAGAGAAATGATATCAGACGAGACTCCAGTCTGGGTTTTTATGGGCCATATACCCCAGAGACTGGGCATGGTGTGTCATAATCTGAAGGTGACTCGAGAGCAGGACAGACACTGCCATTTGTGCCATAGCTTCCCTGTAACTGATGTTTGACAGTCTCTGTCATTTTCTATAGAATATGAGCAAGCATGATATTATAGGTGAAGTATAAATGTGAAGCATTTCAACTCCTGACTCACAGTAAACAGAGAGAGAGATTGTTTTCTCAGAGCTGGTGTTGATATGTTTATTCTCAGAAAGGCAAGTGTAGAGGCCGGTCTGCCCATGCAAGATCCTGGGGATGGTGAGCATTGGTCCACTCTCCACCTGAGAGTTGTTGTATAACCAAACATACTGGCTTAGAGGATGAGAGGATGCTTGACATGTGAGGGACACCGTTTCCCTCTCCAAGACAGAGTAACCATGTTCTGTGACAGAGTAAGGGCTGATGTCAATTTGAGGCAAATCTGGTCCAACTGTAGAGTAAAAAAAGAGGACAATGCATAAAAATATGCTACATTCAAAAAGAGTTTAGTGACAGAAACTATAAGTACTGCGAATGACAGCTGGTACTTACAGTATACATCCAGCCAAAAGCGTTCAGTGAGAACTTGGTTCACTTCATTGCGTGCCAAGCACCTGTACCACCCAGTGTGGTTGCGGGTAACGTAAGCAACATCAAGCACACTGTTGTTGCTCTGTGCCAAGATAGTAACGATGCCCTCCTTATTTTCATGCTCCCAGATGTAGTCGATGGGTTCAGTGCCATTTTCAAGACCACAACGCATCCATGTGGAGGAGCCCTCGGCTGGGGAGGAGTCGCTCGGGACAATGGATGGCCGTGTCACTGGAACTGCAGGGTAAAGACAACACATAAGATAGGGCAATTTCACAGATTTTTTTTTTGTCACTCATCCATAATGGCAATAATATGTAAGGGATAATGTATTGTTCGCAGGTCATTATAGGAAAATATTTCTCGACAGAATGAACCGGACACCGACGCCAAAGGTTATAAGCAATAGCATGATATAATGTGAATGATGATATGATATTTGATATTTTTGGCACTTACAATTTTTGAAAAATATACAAAATATTTCACGTAGTCATTCATATCATACAAATACCATGCCATTTTATTGCCATTATAGACATGGCAAAAAGTTTTCCTTTGGAATGGCCATATACCAGATACTTTGAGGAAACACAGGTAAACCCAGTCCCCCCTTTAAGGTTTGGGGCTTAGGGTGTGTGTGCATGTGTGGGTGGAGGGGGTGGGGGGCTTGGATTTGCCCAGACTCTCTTTATCACTAACCTAATACACGTAGATAAATATAGTAATAATATAGCCTGGCTCCTTGGGCTGTGTCATAAAGTGCCTGGCATGTGTAAAGTCCCTGTGCAGCCAGGGGCAGCTTGGCAATGGAGATGGAGGCACTGCTGTCGTTGACACTCAGCTCTCCCAGTGTTTTGGTGAGCCGCTGTATCTTGGGGCCTCTGCCGAAGTTGTAGACCACTGCTCTGAGGGTGTCGGTGCCTGGCTTGGTGAAACCCCAGATGTAGACGTCTGGCAGGGAGGGACCACACTCTAGGATCACGTCCTTTTCCACAACACCACTTTTCTTGACCTCTGTGTACACCACTTCCCAAGGGTCGTGGACCTCCAGCCCTAAAGTTGGAGTGGAGATTTAACCATTGGTCTTAACACACCTGTTCAAACCTCATTTAGGCTAGTTCATTGGTGGTCATGGTTACCATAATTCTTTGCTTCCCTGTACACAGGTTCTTCACCAGGCTGTGAGTCATTCAACCCTGGATAAAGAGAACAGTTCAAGTTCCTTACTGTGTGCCAAAGAAAAGCATTTATTAATTGATGCTTATTATTCATTATTAATCTCTGTTTGTGTTAAGTAAAACAGTACAAAGAAATATGATGATGTAAAAATGTAAACTTATTGTAGAACAAATATACAGAATGCAACAAGTATACATAATAAATTGTGGAGCGTTTGAACAAAGGCTTGAAGGTAGACAGACTAGAAGGAATAAGGGGCTTGCTTTAGTAGAAACGTGTGGCAGAGGTCAACAAGTCACACACCAACAAGTGGAGTAGTGTTGGTTACAGTATGTTTAATGCATGGAAAACACATAACTGTGTACAAACTGGCAGTGTATAGTAGGCTGTGTTGTACTGTGGTTTCCAATCTATCAAAATGTGCAAAAATTCCAATGAGCGCACTCATATCTAAACTAAATATGAATAATACATGTATTCATTTTAAATGTATTATTGGCTTGCAGTACCTTACCTACTTGGACTCCTAATTACAAGCACTAGATGACATAATTCAGATGATCAAAGCCATTAATCTGTCACAGAATCTTGAGTAAAACTCATCTCATAGCCTACTCTGTAAACTTTATTTTCTATTTCAGAAAACAGAATAGCAAAATAAAGACTTTGACACCCTTTCAATTTCCCACAACCTATAGATTTGAAATGGATTTTTCTTTACCTTGTAATAGTGGAAGGAGGGTCACAATGAGGCAGATGTGTATTTGCCCT
>JASCQY010000388.1:1959385-1985756 GCA_030264315.1 Sardinella tawilis | reverse complement strand
ATAGATTTGAAATGGATTTTTCTTTACCTTGTAATAGTGGAAGGAGGGTCACAATGAGGCAGATGTGTATTTGCCCTATAGGTCTCCGCACCATTGTCCCATGACGCTCCAGTGTCCAATGCTCAGCCTACGAGAAACTGTACAAAGTAGGGATGACAGAAAGAAGTGACTTCCTCATTCAAATACACTTGCTAGTGTGTGCCTGTTGCCTTAGTGAGAGAAAGAGAGAGAGAGAGAGATAGATAGAGAGAGAAAGAGAGAGAGAGAACATTAGATTGAGAGAGGGATGCTGGCATTGCTCACAATTTATCTGGCTTTAATAATTAATGCAAAGATGCACTGGAGCAGAATGGCCTGGTTTTGGATGACACTGTGATACCTGTACAGCATCTATTATTGAACGCGTCGCGATAGCAGAGCTCTCTAACATTCCATCACACTAGCAGCAGGTAATGCATAATCACTCACACCTACAAACAGGACCAAGGATTTACAGCTTGCTTCAAATATTATTCCAAAACATTACACTCTAGGTAGCTATCTAAAAAAGGTGGCCTTAAAGTGATGTCATGGAGCAGACATTCTCATACGAAACAATTCCCGGTACCAATCACTGCCATGTGAGGCCATCTATGTAATCCTTCTACGCCACACTGCGCCATTTTGAAATTTCCCTCCAAAAATGAAATTGAAATTTAAAGCACATTTCATCTTTGTGTTGTCATTGAAGGGGTTCATAGAGGGTCACAGGAGCCTTGAGGGTATAGTATAACTAGGCTGATAAAGATGTAGAGAACATGCAGGATCGGGTAGCAGTTACTTTATGTACCGATAAGTGGTACATAATCTAAATGCGAAATAACTTTTACATTTTGGTGGGAAAAAATGTGAAGTATTTCAGGTAATATTTGCTTTATTATACCTTTGCAACATCATCAATTGCATGTAATGAAGATTTTTCACCTCCATGTACAGTAATTATACATCCCGTCTAGCATGACAACCATGACACCTGACCTTAAATGACCTTGAATGACCTGCCCTGACCCAAAGTTTAGAAATGAATGAGCAGCCAACATAAATGTTGCAGAACAGAATATATCTGTGCATTTCAAGTTCAAGAGTGCCATTTATTCACAATGCAGAGAAGACAATACAGAGAAAAAAAAAGAAAAGCTTGCCCCACATACAATTTATGTACAATATACACAATCATCTAAGTATTTATTCACCTAAATATTTCAAATCAGTGGAGTAACAACAAAACTTCATTGTTCAACAATGCAACACAACAATTTCCTCCTTTGAGTAAACTCGCCTACCGTATAAACATAATATAAAGCATTAAGGTTACTAACCACAGTTTTCAGTAACAAATTCATAGTGCCATCATACAAACAAGTTGTAAAAAAAAAATCTGACTTTAAATCAAACCAAATACTTCTATGTATGAAATCTCCTACACAGTAAATAAACTTGCCTTGCCAAACAGAACATAATAGACTAAATGGACAATAGGCTACATACTGTACATGTACTTTAACTAACTCTGAAATAGTAACTTTGGTAGGCCCAACATGAAATAGATCTTCAGATGTTATAACACAACCTGCTATTGAGATATAATGTAACAGAGATGTGATTGATGACTGAATCAAATGGGTGATACTGAATAGGTTATGAAATGTTGTGTGTGCTGATCATAACAATGTTGTAAAGTAAGTTCTCAGTCCGGTCAAGAAGGATTAACACTCCTTGCAGTAACACTTTCTGAAATTGGCTTGCTGGTTTTATTTCCCCCTTCACAGACAACAAAGCACTATTTGTGCTGTTAACTGGTTGCCATGACTGTAATTGTTACATTAACGGGCTCGTTATCATCCCTCGGCGGAGCACTTGGTGTTGCGACAGTGGCCCTGGGGCTTGCCATGGCTGGGCCTGGGAAAGGAAAATTTCCTCATTTTTAGCTAAAGCTCATAGCAGCTGTGGTTTAAGTGCTTGTGCACTTACAGTAAATCATAATGTTTAGAGAGAGTGTTGACATTCATATGTCCTACTTTATTTACAGTATTACAGTAGTCTAATATTTACAGTATGCTCTGGTAATCTCTTGGCTAGACAATATACTCATGCAAACATATAACACATACACATTATGCACTTCAGACTTTTTATTTATTTATTTATTTATTTATTTATGGCATGTAATCTAGGACACAGTATCCTCAGGGTGTCTTTCCTTACCTGGACTGCTGTGTTCTCCTCCGCTGACGTCTCCCTCTGCTCCACCAACAGACTCGTCCTCGGGAAAGTTGATATTCTCCCTGGACTGACTGTTTCGACTGTAAAAGGACAATCCTCTTTGCATTTATACTGTGTATCACATGTAGCCCTTATACTCAATACAAGTACAAATTACTGTAAATAACCAATCAGTATTTTGAAAAGCATACTCACATGCCAAATATCAAGTCATGGAGGCCTATTGGAGTAAATCACAATAGATTTAGTAAAGGTAATACCTAAGCAGCTCACTAAATCTTAGCTGCAAATCTTCATTTGACATCAGATATTATATATAAGAGACATTCCATGGACATCAATGGAAAAAAAGCATTATGCTACTTGCACCATTGCTTCACACTTACGTGGGTTGTTGTTACGATTCCTCACAATGTACATGAAGATCAGAACCGTTATTATCGCTGCTATAATCATGCCTCCAATGGCTGCACCAATCACAGCAGGATACGCATTGAATGGTGGCATAGCTGGAAGACATAACCAGCTTCATCAGCTAAACACAGAAAATCAAAAGCCTGAAACTCCTTAGAGAAAATATCCCCACCATCCCTAAAACTGGCTTCTGGCTATGATATACTCATACCGCTGCTGAGGCGCTACTGCTCTCAACACTCTATTCATTCATACATCTACTGTATCATGCATGCATGTTTAACTCATTTTCCAGCACAGTGACTGAGATCGGTTAGTGAGGAGACAAGTGCAGTCCGATACAAATGAATGTCCGTAGCCTATCATAGTTTATGGACAATGATACTGTAGGTTGAAAGCTGAGAAGCACACCAAGAATAGCTGAAAGGTCAGTATAACATCAGGCAAGACAGAGAGATGAGGGAAGTGAGTGTTGGATAGAGAGCTGTGTGCAGAGCAGAGGGAGTGATAGGATGTGTGCTCATGGAAATGTGGTGCTCTTCACCTGAATGGAAGAGGAACAAACAGAGACATTACAGCTTTATATCAAATGCAGATCTCGTTATTCTAATATACAGTACATGCTACATCATTGTTAGTATATTCCAGAGTCATTTATTTAGGCTACTGTTGTTACCAACATTTCAACATTTGCTTTTTATAAGTAGGCCTACTTAACAACAAGTTGAAATGAATGCATGCAGTTGATCATGTGTCACCTGTCATCTGCCAAAGCTCACCTGGGCTCTTTCCTTCTGATGGATGTCCTATCGTTCTGTGATTGACGGCCATGATCCGAACCGCATAGACCCCAGCCGGATCGAACCCTCCCATCTTATAGGTGCGGATACTGGGGTCTAGGTTCACTGCCACTTTTTGCCAGGGGTGATCAATGTCAGTCTTGCCCTCGGAGGGTGGCATCCGACGGCGCTCAATGATAAAGCCAGTGATGTCCCCCGAGGACCTTATAAGCCATTCCATGTCCACCTCTGTCTGGTGATGGCTGCTATACACAATCTTGTTTATAGTCACATTGGGCGGCATGGGGTATCCTGATTCAGAATACCAGGAGAAAATGCAAACAACATAGAATAGTAAGATATCCTGATAATACAGCTTGGACTAAATAGGCTATAGTGTAAGAATCAACACTTTTCAGTACTATATCTCCACTCAAAATAGATACACATCCATGTCAGGTAATCCTTACTCTTGACCAGCAGTAGAATGGGAATCTCTGTTCCCCCGACTGCGTTGGTTGCTGAGCACCAGTACTGGCCACTGTCTCTCAGGCCGTCGGTCTCCTTCACCGTGAGGTTGGACCAGGCCGCTGCCTGCTGCAGGACGTACTTGGAGGGGGATTGTATGACGTGCTGCTTCAGGTTGTTGTACCAGGTGATCTCTGTGGCGGGATAGTTGGCCTTCAGTATGCAGGTAAGCTGCACGTCACTCCCTTCATACACAGAGACCATGCTGCGCTGGGTTACCAGTACTGGAGCCTCTGCAACAAAAAAGTGCAGAGAAAAATTGCTTGAGAGACAATTAATATTTCAATAAATGGTAAAACAGATATGCGCTTATTTTCCCCCAAAATAGCCTTGAGGTTAGCAGACGGAATATCATTGTGGTTGCGCTGAAAAGCTTTTAATTAAACTGCGTTTGTTTAACATCTTTAATCTGTGGTCCCTGCCTCAGGTTTGTTTGTGCTTCAAGTCTTACCAAGTTTGAGAACACACTGCTTTCTCTCCAAAAACAGAGGATGCTGAGCGTGACACACAAAGGACTTGCCACTGTAGGTGGCACTGGAGCGCAGTATGAGAATGTTGGCATTCTCCTCCGATTTGCCATGTGTTGTTCCCGCAGTAGAGGACCACCACAGCAGTGCTCTGGGAAACCCCCCTTCCCACGAGCAGGACAGCATCAGGTACTCATTGTTGCGAGTGGTGTAAGCATAACATTGGGGTTCTCCTGGAGGATGCCCTGGTGATGCAAGGAACACAGGATGTAAAAAAATTAGCAAAATGTTATATATATAACATGTTTACAGTGAAAGCTCCAACACCAGCACCTTTAGACAAACTGCCTAGTCAAAAGATTTGATCAATAAGTTGAGCATAACTCATCTCTGGGGGCTCACCAACATTGAGAAAGTGTTAAGAATCTTTACTAACTAACTACAATTAGACATTGTATCAGTTATGAATTTCTTTACTCACATGTCCTGGTGCTGCAGCTTGTTGATTCATTCAGGGCAACATGAGAGCCATGACACTCAAACACCGAGTTGTTGGCAGTGCCAGGCCCTCTCTGGGTGAGGGTGGCATTAGCGTAACCCTGCCCATTGGCCCCAGGCAGGAATGGGCTCCAGTGTAGAGAGGCGTGAGGGTACCCCCCTTCCCATGAACACCAGAGGCTCAGGTCTGTGTAGTTGTTGGTTGGACGAACTGTACATGACGGAGTTCCAGCAGGTGGATCTGTTGGAATAAAATCATTGTCTAATATTGCTGGGTTAAATTTGTGCTGCTTATTGAAAAGTACAGGATGATTTAGTGACAGGTCATGCTAGTGACCACTGGTACTGTATTTTATTTATAATATACCATACCATTAAACATTCACTAAAATCCACATTTAGCCTACAGTGTTTGATTCTTTGAGTCCGTGGTCACTGATCACATACTGTGCATCACTTAGTGAGCTACCATCATCATGTGAGTTATCATCTTGCTGTTTATGTTACTAGTGTAAATATGCAAAATCAAATGGCTATTCTAAAAACAAATCCAATTGCCCAATTCTCCCTAGAGGCATGCATTGTGCTTATATATTATAGAGCAGCCAATGCAGAGGCAAAGTCCATAATATGTTCATTGTATTTAACATAATTTTAATAGCAGGCCACTGTGTGCTCCGCTGGACAACTTTAAGAGCATATTTAGTTGAAAAAAGAATAGTTGATGTATCAAATTGAGCAACTCTCTAATCCACCAATCAGAACAAGAGAGGATTTAGGACAAGAGAGGGCCTCTTGGCCAATCAGTGCTTGTCATGACAGAGTGACAGGTACACTGGCTTTATACCTTAAAGTGTCTGCAGTTAAGTTTCGGTCACATCCTCCAGATGATCCACTGTGAATGAGCTTTTCCTGCCTTTTCCCAAGTTTGGCCAGATGTCTGACTGCTTTGTGTGTGATTTATGTATGTGTTTGTGTGTGTGTGTGTGTGTAAGTGTGTTGTGTGAGATTACAACAGAAGGAGCTAAAGCCAGAATAATGTCTTAGAATAAGAGAAGGCCTTGATAGAGAAAACACAGACATCCATCCAGGAGAAGAAAGACTGAAGATCGAAACTGGGAATAAACGAAAGACGTTTCACACAGATAGTAAGCTCAAGTACTGGGAGCTTGACTTACAGTAGACTGTGAGGGTGATAGTCTTCTTGGAGCGAGTGTTGAGGTACGTATTCTGGGCCAGGCAAGCGTAGTGACCCGTGTGCATGCGTAGGATCCTCGTGATTGTGAAGGTGGGACCCATGTAGACCTGTGAGTTGTTGTAGAACCAGATGTACTGACTTGGGGGGTTGGAAGAAGCTTGACACTGGAGCGAGACCGTCTCCTTCTCAAGAGCAGAGTAGCCTCGTTCCGTGACGGAGTAGGGGGTGACCTCAATGCTAGGCACATCAGGCCCGACTGCAGAGAGAAAAACAAGGGACCATGAAAGTCTCTTCCCATAAGCTTCTAAAAACAGATAAGAGAGATTATGAAGCGTTATGCTAAAATTCAAATGGTTTATTAAGAGAAGATTATGCATAGTGCAGCCTTTTTTCTGTTTTTCATTTTTTTTGATTAAGAGAAGAGCCATAGCTGTCACTTACAGATAATATCAAGCCAGGTACGGTCACTCTGTTCCTGGTTCACCTCATTACGTGCCAGGCACCTGTACCATCCAGTATGGTTGCGGTTAACCCAGGTGACGTTGACCAGGCTGTTGTTGCCCTGAGCCATTATGCGGGTTGTGTTGTATAGGGTGGTGTGCTCCCAGATGTAGTTGATGGGACCAGTGCCATTCTCAAGGCCGCATCGCATCCACATGGCCCTACCCTCGGACGGAGAGGAATCACTCAGGACAATGTATGGCCTTGTCACTGGCACTGGAAGGCACAGAGGAAAGAGGTCATTGCTCTCTGCCCAGGTGCAGAATAAAATGAAAATTTTTTTTAAAAAGTTTACGCAATTAAAATCATCTCCACGTCTCGCCCTGCAGTGTTTAGTTTATTTCTTTTTATACTGGCTACTGCTGCTCTGAAGATATCAGTAGCAGTTGCCTGAATAAAATGATACAATTATCACAGAAATGTTGTGACTGACCAATAAAGATTAATAGCTTATTTAGTCCTTATTTGAGTTTATAGTCCTTATTTGCCCTCCTCCAACCACTTTGTCTGTCCCATTGCTACAGCCCTCACTCAGACATGTTTCGATCCTTAGGTCTTCACCAAGTTCTCATTCAAATCACTCAAAGGGAGAAACCAAAGTGTGCAGCCTCTTTGTCTCAGAACGGTGTAGAGCACTACTACAGTACATTTGTATATAACGAGCAGGAAATGGTCCAGCCACTGACCTAATACCCGCAGGTGTATGTAATAATAGAACAGTTTGGCTCCTTGAGCGGTGTCGTACAGAGCCTGACAAGTGTAAAGTCCCTCTGCAGCAAGTGGCAGCTTGGCAATGGAAATAGAGGCACTCCTCTGAATGATACTCAGCTCTCCCAGTGTTTTGGCCAGTCTCTGCAGCTTGGGGCCCTTGCCAAAGTTGTAGGCCACTGCTCGAATGGTTGCTGTTCCTGGCTTGGTGAAGCCCCAGATGTAAACATCTGGCAGCGTGGAGCCACACTCGAGGATCACTCCCTTTTCCACCACGCCGTTCGTCCTGGCTTCCCTGTACACCACCTCCCCCGGGTCCAGAATCTCCAAACCTGAGGAACAGAATTCAGGTTAGAAGTTCATATTAGCCAGTAGTTTCTCTGGTCTCTCATGTATTCTCTGGTCTTTTTTATTGCTTTTTTAGTGACAAATGTTAGTTTGTGTGTGTGTGTGTGTGTGTGTGTGTGTATGTGTGTGTGTTAGTGTGCTTTTTAGTTGTTGTGATAGTGTTTCTCTTACTGTACGTGTGTGGTTACTCTTACCATTGTTCCTGGCTTCCTTGTACACTGTGTCGTCCCCAGGGTCAAGGTCCTTTGAGCCTAAATGAAGAGTACAGACAAACATCCAGACAAACTGAAACAAACTTTTGTTTCTCCTCTTTTTTTCGCACATAAGACTGTAAAACCAACACATTTGACCTTTAGAGGCAATCCATACGGGAACGGATTTAGGTCGATCCGATTAAGTTATTTCTTTCCTGTTAGTCTTTGGTCAGTGGCCATCAATACACAGTTTATATCCTCATGGATATACACAGTAATAAAGACATTTTGACCTCTGCAGGAGGCCTTGTACATACTGTAAGCAGAGAGATGGATAACTTCTCTTCCAGCTACAGTTTATGGGGGGGATGATTAACCATCTTTTCTTGGCTCTGAAATATGGTCTGTTGTCTAAGAGGGATATTGTATGTCTGGAAACATTTTTGAAGCTAGCATAAGCTAGACTTTGCAGCACCAATTCCTCAATAATCATGGATCCATTCTTTCATTTTTGAAAAATTTGCACATTTGAGATAGCCTGGATACATCAAGTACTTTGCCAGCCACCTATGGTAGACTACAGCGCACGTTGGCGCTTATGAGGGTATCACTCTCCCTAGCCATCGGCACCATGGCTTGAGTTACATTGGTGCATTAAAGGTAATCACCAAGGATAGAGTTCTTCTCGGAATCTTACTGAGGTCAGTCAGCGGATGACCTGCTTAAAAAACAAATGCTGGGTGGCTGATTTTTTTTTTAACATTAAGACAGTATTCCACTTGCGTAAACATGAATGGTCCTCTGTGAAATATACTGAGTTAATTATCAGGAGTTAAGTATCAGGTCACCAGTGTCATTTTACAGCAGAAATAGTA
This sequence comes from Sardinella tawilis, assembly GCA_030264315.1. Taxonomy (NCBI): domain Eukaryota; kingdom Metazoa; phylum Chordata; class Actinopteri; order Clupeiformes; family Clupeidae; genus Sardinella; species Sardinella tawilis. Next base: position 1,976,984 of record JASCQY010000388.1, on the reverse strand, counting down.
TCAAACATCATAATTTGACTGCATTTAGTTATGCAAGATGTATCTTTTCACTTCAGCTGCAATTTAAAAAGTTGTGAAAAAGGACACCTAAAACTACATGGCAATCAACACAGAACACATAATTAAATGTACTATCCCTAGATATTAAATGAAAGATTTTACCTTGTAAGAGTGGAAGAAGAGTCAAAATAAGGCATAAGTCAGATTGCCCTATAAGTCTTCGCACCATGGTCCCATGACGCTCCTGTGTCCAAGACTGAGCCCAAGAGAAAATAAGCAGTGCAGTAGAGGTCAGGATGCTAAAGACAGTATAGCATCTCTAGGAATGAAGGAAGGGCTTGACTGGTTTAGAAGTGCACTGCACACAGCTTTGGTGAAACAGAGTGAACTAGGCTGTAGGACTTGTGGCATTTCTCACAACTGATTTGGCCTGAATAATTCATAGTCCCCCCTCCCCTCACTTGTAGGAATGTGCAGGCTTAGAGATACTTGGGTTTTGGATGACGTGACGATACCTCCTCTCAGGTCATCCATTATTGATCCTGATGGGTGGATGGGTATTCTAACATTCCATCACAGTAACAGCAGGAAATGCATACTGATTGCCACAGCAAAACAGGGTCAAAGATTTGCCTGGTGATTACTTGTACAACATGTGTGCCATCTTACCTCATTGCTTGGTGAAGACAAAGGAGTATCCCCTAATGTCTAAACCTGAAAAGAAATGAGTGCAGTACTTTTCTCTAATTTTGTAAGAAATTCTTGCAAATGCACTTAACTTGAAACCTATGTTTTAACTTTTGCACAACCTATAAAGTTTATTAATCCAGTCTGGTAAAATCTGAACAATCACAATGTCAGTATTACACAACTGAATTGAAAATATTCTGGCTTTATTGTCCCATCCTGACACTATCCGTATCAATGTCTTCACCTTCTCCTCAAATATTTAAGATACATTACAGTTACAGTGTTACATTGTAATGATACGATTGACATCGGTATTAAATATACAATACAGTATATGCCTTAAATGTATGCTTTTTGTGATGTAATCATTTAATTCTATGCATAGAACCACCTTGTGTGAGGTGAAGTGAGGAAAGTTGATCAGCCATCATTCATTCACTCATTCATTCATGAGTTTCTCACGTTACGCTCCACAGTATTGAGTGTATGCACACACACACACACACAGACACACACACACAATCTAAGGAACACATACATGTACACACATTAGATTGGACATGGGCAGACTGATTCAAAACAAAGTGGGGAGCATTTTCTCCTGCTATATTTCAGACAAGATAATGCTCACCTTATAATTCACCATACTGAACGGAGGTAAGAGAACTGATGAACATTATATACAATTACTCATCAGATTGTTGCAAACCCATTTGAATCTGTCTACTCTAAATGGTGTCATTGGTTTATTCACAAAATAAAATTTACTTCAAGGTAATTGACAAAAAGCAGAGAAAAATATTTATTTATAAAAACGCATAACTTCAAGTAGTACACCATACATACATTTTCTTAGTTGTCTGTTGATTGTGGAATAATGACCTGATATATACAGAGAATAATTTAAGATGTCTTGAGCTCCTTCCCAAAAACAAACCAATGCACAGCACAAACCGGCAGATAGATAGAAGATATAGTAGACTAATATAATTAGACTCCTTTAAAATTTGTTCTGCAGGACAGAGAACACTTTGTTTATATTTACCTCAAGACATAAATTAGCTATTAATTTTGAATCCTTGACCAGAGGACAAAATTATGATTTATGTTTGTTCAAATAACTTTACTATATTAAAAAAATTGCAGAAGGAACTCATAACCCCTTAGGTTTTCATGCATAAAGTCTCTGACTTGAAAATAATAAACGTCTGTGAATTTTTCAGCATAATGATGAATCATTTTGCCACTCTCGGCACACACACAGAAAACATATACAGTATATATGCGTTTATGTCTTTGTTTCCCTTTTGAACTCTTGACATTGGTTAATCGCTAGCTAACACAAACTGCAATCAGAGGACCCAAGACACGGATTCCTGGACAGCCTCTTCCATGGTCTGCCCTTCCCAACCCTTTAAGCCTAACGGTGCCAGGCCAGACGTATTGGCACAGTTCTGACATTCATCTACATAATGTCACCACTCTAAAAAAAAATGTCACACTAATAAGCACTGATTTCTCTCAGCCTTACATAACTTTTCACATGTGATGGTAAAAAAACAAAGAAAACAAACAGAACTAAAACAACACTACAGATTAGATGGGTACAATTTCTGTACACTCTTTCATATACACATAAAAATATAAATAGTATGTTATCTAAATAGAGTATACATGTAAGTGGTATGGACAATGAAACATCTTCATACCATAAGTTATCCTCATACAGAAGTATGGCCTTTACTACAGTGAATTTCTCTACTTTAGTATGGAGAACCGTCAGAATGCATGCACTGCCCGAAAGTTTAAATGAACCATAGCCTGGAGGATATCGGCAAATTATGTATAATGAATTATGTATATCTGAGAAAATAAACAAATAAAACAAAACTAAGATAATGTGTAAAAGACCTAAGAGTAGAAAATGTGGCTTAAATAGATAACCTGCTCTAACAGAGTATGCTAGCTGAGAGAAGCAACCTGCTGTATGTGTACATACTCTGAATGCTACATGTATCAGCAGGCCATGATGACACACCTTGTGTTTTCATCCTCCAGACGTCTTAGAGAATGCTTAAGCTACTTTCACATGGGGATCCCGTATACAATGGATCAGAGTTAAAATATCACAACAAGTCAAAATCACAACAAAATTGCTCGGGTTTCTTAAAAAATTAAAATGACCAAAAATAAACGACAGCTCATCTCTGTTAAATTCCCAATATGAAGATGTACAAAAAAAGTATGAAAAAACAAACAGGTAGTAAAATATCAAAAAATGAAATAGAAATAGATCAAGCATTTGCTTGTCTGTGTATGTCTGTCAGCATAGGGTGGGAAAAAAAGAGAAAAAGACAGAGAGAGAGAGAGAGAGAGAGAGAGAGAGATGCAGAGAGATGATAAGAACAAAGAAAGAGAGAGGAAGGGGGTACTCGCCTAGTCCACTTATACATACTGCTCCTTGGGGAAGGTGTAGGGAGGGATGTTGCCTGGGGTGGGATACTTAAAGACGGAGCTCTCGCTCTCATGCTGGGCACAGGGCTGCTGGGGCAGGAAGGAGAGTGGTGGGTGGATGGGGGGAGAGTGCTGATCCAGATAGTCTTCTTTGTGACACGCCAGTCGATAGCTCACATAGTCGGCCGTGTTCGGAAGATCGTCAAAGAATTTGCCAGGACTCTGCTCAAGAAAAGTAATAAATGTAAGTATCTGATATTGCATCAGGCACACAGTAGCCTATTTGTTCATTTATCTCAATGCTGAAACTACTATACACAACTATTCTCCGTTCTGTGACTCATGGCTTGTATTCGGTATGTGTGACTAATTAACTGCCTTTAAATCACAGATTGATATTAAACTTTATCTGTTGGACGCCATCGAAAATATGATGGCACAGGGCTTTCAATTCTCAAATTGGGAGTATGAATCTGTATGGGAATGAATCCAGCATGGCCACTGAGGACCACATCACCACCATTGGGGGGCAGTGTTTGCTCACTGCACGCTCCAGCCGTGGGGGTAAAGCCTGTGTATATGATCTATTACTAAAGCATGAGTAGTCCTTTTCAGCTGGGCCGAGCCAGTGGGCACTAGTGCATTAGCGCAGAATGCCCATTCACTTGACAGCAGGCTTGCTGAAACGAAATGGGAGCGAGTGTTTGTAGCGACATACCTGGAAGTCATCATTTCCTCTCTTTTTCGAGGCCTTCTTGTGAGCAGGCGATGAGCTGTTCCTGTTGACAACAAAAGACAGCGTATCTAAAGAGCTGGAAGGGGGGTCTCAGCCTTCACATCTGATTGCTTTTAACGTCATAAAATAAAAAAATAAAATAAAAGAGGAGCCAAAAAATAAGTCACAACAGAATATCTACTTTGTTCCTTTATGTCTTCACATTCACACGGTTTATACTGTATTCTTAACCTTTTTCACTGACCGCTACCTGACTTCCCTGTTAATTAAACACTTATACAGTAGGTCCAGAATCTCAAAAACTGCTGGCAATGTACTGGCCCTCTCGGCCTCTTTAAGCCAACCACAGTGTGTATATTAGACTTAATGCCATTTCCCCATGCCAGATTAAAGTACTGTACTTTTATGTCAGCCTTATTTAAATCACCCATGTTTACAGAATATGTTTGAAATAAAGCATATTCTAGGGGCTAATTATTAAGTTACAATATATTGATTTTATTAGTGACAGAATAGGGACTATGAAAGGTTGCATTGTAAGCAGAGTATAATACATTAAGCAAAGGAAAGAACATTGGAATGGGACAAATTATGACCACATGTCTTATAAACCCCAGCACATCACTACCACTTATTATCCCCCCCCCCAACTTACGGGTTATTGTCAGAGCCCGAGCGCCGCTTCTGCTGCTTTCGGTTGGCCATGAAAATGGCTAAGACCACAGCGACGACGAGGCCCAGTGCCACCACCCAGCCAAGGACACTCATCATCCTCTCTGAGGCACTGAGGGGCAGCGGGCTTTCTGTGAGGGGGGAGACAGAAGTGGGGTCAACTCAGCAGGGGCTCTTGTGCTCTCTCACAGGGAAGAGGAGAGCTGTGAGCCTGTCATGCTGCAGCACCATGTTTGTGCTGTTGGTTGAGATGGATCAAAAGTATTTGGTCTAGAGCTGAATAATGTGTCTTAACCCGAGTATGTACTGCATAGGCACGCACACGTGCACACACATACGCACACACACACATACGCACACACACACACACACACAAACACAAATACACACAACACACACACACACACATACTGTACACACAAACATTAGATCACAACTGTATGCCCATATAATTGTATAATAAACAAAGGACTATTATTAAATATATTACTAATATTATATTGTACAGATATTGTAGGCTATATACAAGTATCCATTATAACTTTTGACAGGGATAATTCAAACCACAAGTACTCTGTAACTTTCAGCCATGTCACAACTGGAAATGGCATTTATGTAATCCTTGCCTGAGGTCACTGTGTGCATAAAATAAAACAGTAACGGCAGTTCCAACAAAATAAAAAATCCCCCTTTTAATCTGGCAGCGTAGAAGTGTTATTGTTTGTATTTGTTTTTTGTTTTTTTTTGAAAGGCAACAGTTGAGCGGAATGAGAGTAGCCAAGAAAAGACAATAGTCTGTTGTAGAGTAAATACCAGGCTCCCTTTACAAAGCGTGTCTGGCTCAAATCTGCTTTGACATCCTTCATTTAGGGCTGGCCTTTTCTGAGAATCGCTTTACAAGTGTGTTTTTGGGACATCTGCAATCACAGCACAAAGTATGAAAAGAGGCTCAGTGGTCACTTCCCCAAAGGCCAACTCGCTGACCCCGAACAGAAAGCAGCGGGCAGAAGAGAAAGAGCCGGGCCACATTATCAGTTGTGCAATGGGCTTCTTGTAACAACATGTGTATAAAAGGATATTACAGGATGTGTTTATGCTTGAGATTAGTAATGTGTGGCAAGATCTACTTACTTGGCAGTAACATTTCATTACAACACTTAATTACAGTATTACATAAGTGAATATAACCATACAGGATTTTTTTTGGGTGACAAAATGTTTTTACTCGCAGTGTTGGGGAGACATTTCTCATGCCTGAGGATGCTTTTGCCATTTTCTGCTAAATGTCTGTAACAGAGCTTAAGAACCTCACAACATTTGGACTGTGAGGAGAAAGGCCACTGTATTTCATTATGTGAGAAAAAATAAATGTTGTGCTGTAACATCTTTGCAGCTTGTTAATTATTAATGCAAATGATATCATACATTCTGTGTTAAATCCAAATACTACATAACCCTAATGAGGAGATTAAAGTGTGATCTATCTCTGAGTAAAACTGAAAAGAATGGTGAGTTCCAGTACAAGTTTTATTATTTGCATTGACAGTGCAAGTTCGTCTGGGGAAAAAAAGTGCACATAACCATGATAAATAGATCTGCTGGCAAACACATGCTAATTCACAGTCAAGTTCCATACACATACATATTACTGATCTCCAGATGTAATCATAAAATATATTACATTGTGGCAAATGCTAAGCCCCAGGCTTTTATGGCAGAAGCACTATGATAAGGAAAACTGGTATGTTGCAGGAAGTGTGTGCTACCATGTATCATTCAAGAGACTCATATTAATGTTTTAAATATTCAAGTGATAACATAACGGCAAAACTGCTGTCAAAGGCAGAGAAATTAGAAGTATGACGACTTGAAAGCTGTAACCCAGTTTGCGTAAAAGAAATGCCAGATAACATCATACACACATAACCATGTTCGGTATTATCCACTGTACAATATTAGACTTACTTTCTGTTATCCGGGAGTGTGACTGACTTTCATTTACAACATAAGCACATATAAACATTATCGTAAAAATCATATAGTCCATTGCATTTCATGCTGGCATTTTGTGAACAGTGAATGCAAATTTGATTCCCACACACTCATTAACTTGTTCAACTGAATCTTTGTAATGGTTTACTGTGGACTGATGTAAAACAATTGCAACATTTTACTATAATGTGAACAGAAAACACATGCAGCGTATGTCACCTTTGTCCATTTGTGTCCACTACATTGTCCAGTTAATTGTGTAAACATTTTGGGTATGAAGTACTTTGTAAAAAGTTCTGATTGTCAAAGTTGTCAGAAAATTCCTAGAAATTACCTGTCATTATAACAAACTTTTAACACAGGTTATTTTGTGAATTGAAAATATCCACAAAACAATGTCATGGGAGAGGACTGAAATAATTAAATGCACAATTCATTACACAACCTTTCAGATATTAATGGGAAAAAACCTAAACTGTGAGTGTGCTTGGGAAGATAACATTTTACATTTGATCATTTTACATTATTATTTACAGTTATGTACTGAATAACTAATGCAAAAATACAACATGAATCATAACATCACAAAATACCAGTGCAACCAGTACTGAAAGCAGTACATCACCCTGAATACATTTTTACAGATTTAAGGCAGACTACTACAGTATGTCCGACTTCATACCTGTTCTATCACGTCAATATAAACTTAAAAAAAAACAAACAAACAAACTTTTGATTAGAAATTAGTTGAACACCTGTTGGATGTAGAGAGGCCACTGTCAGTGCTTGTTTGTGTTCAGTTTGTTAGTTAGAGGCTTCAAAAGCAGCAAGGGAGTATGTAAAATTGCTGAGACATTAACTTTGTGCAAAATTCATGATTACCCTAGGCTTGAAATATGCAACATTTCTAATGACTGGAATTAATGAAGGAAGTCAAAATGGAAATCGATATATGCTCAAAACACCCAGAATGTTTCTTTTTCAGGCTTGTAATTTAGGACATGTTATGTGAACTGGCATTGCGAGTGTATTTTGCTGTCAGTGACGGAGGAGGGAGGAGGTAGGTGCATGAAGAGCGGTGACTGTGAGCTGATGAGATTATGGCCTAGGGAATCACTCGCCTATTTTAGACGTACCACTCCTCTTTTGAGATGACAGAACCATCCATTTGCGGCACCATGTCAACAGACATTTCCAGTTCGTTTTCATCGTAGAAGGCAAAACATTGTTCCCCATACCCACAGCCCTCGACCTCGCTCTCTACGCTGAACGACCGGTTCATTTGTTCGTCGGTGTCTTGCCGATCGTGGATGTTTTCAGTGAGACTTATCGGACTTCCATACATCTCTGCCTTTTTCTCCTCGTCAAAGTCATCAGGGCAAATGAGGACCTGGGGTATGGGGGGATAGGGTTGCAAGCTGCCACCCTTGCGGTAGCTGCTCCCTAGCACGTGCTTCTTGGTGCTGTAATCGCCCTTGAAGGTGCGCTGCCGTCGATGGAACAAAACTCCGAGGAGAGTGATGGCCACCACCAGCAGTGAGCCACCCAGTGCCACCATTCCGATGGCAGTGCCCAGTCCCTGCTGCCCTTGGGTGATCTCATGGGGGAGTACAGGGAATTCTGGGTAGGAAACACATATGGATGGGGAGCAGGGTGTCAGTGTTCAACTATGGGAAGAATTTTCTTAAAAAAAAATGAAAATGGGATTTCTGGGAAAAATGGGATACAAGGTGGAGACTTTGCGATCTCAGCAACTACTGTACTTCAACACATTTTCTATATTGTAGAGGTTTACATATTACCACAGAAAACCAAGCATGCAATGTCAACAGCAGCCAAGCATGCAACACGTTCACAAGCCATGCATCATACACAATGGCATCCACAAAAATGTTTAGAAGCAGCTATGACAAAACACAAAGCTAGGACTGGAAGTGGCCGTCTAGACCCAGCTAAGAACGGACACCTCTGCGACAGCTCATCACAATGTCATGTCACTATGTTGTGATGTTCTTATTACTGTGCATCCATCCATCAAGTGACAAACTAGCAGCTCCTCAAGAGGTCACAAATCTGCAAATACGTGTGTAACCTTCAGGGTTTTTTTTTTTTTTTTTTTTTTGTCCCCCAATTGTCCAAGCAGGGCATATCGAGCTCATACCACATTGGCATGATGCTGTAAGCATAACAGCAACTAATGGTAATGGGATAGGGGATACAATCCCTGCCTTAGTCTCATTAGACTGTCCTAAAGGAAAAAATATAACTGCTTACAACAGTCCTGCCTTTGCCGCAAAGACATAAGGGACAGGACATGATAATTAGCTTATGGGTGCAGTTCTTCAATGTCTTTGTCGCTACAGTAAATAATGTATTACAGCAGCCTACAAAATACTGGAAACTAGTTTCAGTTTCATTTCTATTTCAAATTTTGACAAGCATCATATCATGTGAATGGGTCCAAACTTTTAGCCCCTAGTGTAACGCAATACACTTTTCATGACATTAAGCTCATCTACCACTCCTCTAACAAAAAGGTATAAAAATGGTAATGTCCTTGCACTAGAAAGAAAAGTTCCTTTGTCTGAAATCAAACCATATCAAAGAGAATATGTATCATCATAATACGCACACTCTGAGAAGTTTGGAAAAACTGCAGAAAGTCACCGCGTTTTAGCAAAGGACGAGGCGTTATGGCTCATTTCCCCTCTGGGTCTGTTAACTTGCACTGTGGTGTGTGACAGTGAGAATAGTGCCTGTGACAATGACACTTCATCGCTTCGGACAGGATCTGTCCTGCAGACATCGAAGTGAAAGCAAACAAATCCAAAGCAAAATTGATAGATCTGGTCGGGCTGCTACTTGTGAATCCTGCAGGCCGTGTGCAAACTCTAGGGGGGCTTACTGCCAAAGCATGTATTGTGCTTACATGTCCTGCAAATATTGTAAGCAAAGAGCTGTTTTCAGAGTCTGTTAATCTCAGCTTTTCACAGGATCTCAAATGGCTGCATACAGAGGTCTGTAGCATGTACACACACTGACAACCATGTTGCGAGAAGTGTTATAATCCAGGCTATGACTGTCTGTTTTATTTTCTGATTTATTTGCAAATATTTCAGGGTATGGATGATAAATTAAACTGTGAATGGTGCAAATTAATCATTACATACCTAACCGAACCTACTGTATGCTTTAAATGTATAGATTGTTAATCCTCTTTTCTAAGTCGCTTTGGACAAAAGCGTCTGCTAAATGCATAAATGTAAATGTAAATGTTTAATTGTATAAAGTGTCAACAGGATGCTTATAGGGCCCTAGTTTGACAGCGAGAAATGCTGGTGGAAACAATAGCATATGCACACAGTTGCACTGAAATAGTGGCTTCAGAGAGAGGGAGGCGCAGACAAAGCTACTGTATGGTGAGGAGCCGAACCAGCAATACTATTCATCTGAACTCAATGCATCAGATAGGATCAGAATGTTGGCAATATCATCTTCTGAATATTTCAATATCATCTTCAGAAAAGAATAAATCTTTGCATAACACGCTTGCATAATGCAAGGATACTAGTGACTGCATGTCTAGATATAGCCTAGACTTATGAAGAATATCCAAGAGACAATGGAAAGAAACAGATGCATTAAATAGATTATACAGCACTGATAGCTGTGTAACCATGTGAAGGAGGGTGCGTAAGATGTGATCTATGGTAAAGTTGATGAATTTGAACACCTGGACCGATCTGAATGTAATCTTCTTCTGCACTATGCTGCAGATAGGAAAAGATCTTTTGTAGAAAATTCACTTGTGTGGTATGAAAATTTCTTTTCTGCCTAAGTCTAATTACATTATCCAAGAGGGAAAATATCACTGCGTACAACAGTCTTGTCTTTGCCTCAAAGACAAAAATACTGTCAGCTCTAATTGAATTCTAATTCAAAAGAACCACAGAGGAGCATTTTAAGATCTTAAAGTTGAATTTAAATTGGAGTTAACAGGGCTTGGGCAATAGTCTACTTCTTAAGAGTTTAAAAAATTAACATGTAGGAGACATTGGCTGAATCTCTGTGTCCCCCCCCCGAGGCCTAGGCCCTGAACCGTCAAAGACTTAATTGGCATGAATCTGCTTCATTATATACCCTAACCCCAACCCTGATTGATACCAAGCTGGGTCTTTGAAGGTTCAGAGCTTAAAGGAGAAATCAAGAGTGAATTAATCAATAGCCCAGTTGTTCAAGGTCAACGAGTGCTGTGTGTAGGAAAAAGAATCCGAAAATTTGATAAACATTCACCGAATGGGGCATAGGATAAGATGTCAGGCCTCAGCAGCAGGCATTTAGGCAACTTGTGTTATAGCTTGCTTGCATATAAATCTGTGACTAAATGCAACACTCTTTACATGGCTTAAGTTATAGGCAAACCGGCTATTAAGATATAGGCAAATCTGACCTGATCTGAACACCTTTGTAAGACTTGCAAGCCATGCCAGACAAGCAAAATCAAACAAAACAGTCTTAAGAAAATCCATCAAGCAAGTACACTATTAAGACATAAATCACTCAACAATAGCGATGTGAATGCCAGAGACAGTGGTGAGCTGGGATAAAATCCAAATATTTATGCTCTGGAGTTTGACAGTTTGTGTTGGCACAGAGTACTGTCGAATGGGTCAGAGAGGCTAAAGTTATATTTAGGCAGCAAAGGCAGAGGAAGCAAAGTGAATGCCAAAACCCCTTACTGGTGCACGATTGATCAGCGAGGGCTTGATTACTTAGCAATGTGATCTTCTCTCTTTGCACATACTCTTCTTCTTTGGTCTTATTTTCGGTAAAGCATACACAACACAAGCTGCCTGCCCTTCTCCGAATGCCAGAATTTCAGCAGCTGGCATTTCTTTATACAGCAGTCCAGTATATTCTGCTCTTTGTTTAAAACAAAAATGGCATATACCACCAGAAAAAGAAAGTGCTAGAAAGCGTCAGGCTATGGCAGGGTAGAGATAAGGCAACGCTGGGAGAGCGAACCGAGTAAAAGAGTCTCTCCAGGACCCCCAGAGTAACACCAGGGCCGTGCTGATAATGCATGCATCTCGCCTCTGCTCCCCCTCAGAGGGCTTAGGGAGCGGCGGAAGAGAGAGCTACTCGCGCAACACACACTTGAGCGCCTGGCAAAAAAGATCTCCCCGCTGTCAGCAGACTCGACAGAACTTCAAAGACAGATCATTGTGCTGAGACAAGACCTTTATCTGCGCGTCGTTCGGACATAATGATTTCCCAACGATTTGCACTACACATGAGAATGTTGGCAGATTCCTGGAGGGCCGATAATGAGCTCCTCCTCTGTATCTGCCAGAGATGTAAACAGCTTTAATGACAGGAGATGGGCATCTGCCACAGCTATAAAACACAGCCGATCCCAAGCAGTTGTGCTGACTTTGAGCGGCCGCGGATATTGATATGAGACAATAGATGGTGTTGTCTGAGCTTATTGCTGCCGTTCAGTGACTGTCTGGGGGCTTGGAATTCAGTCAGGCATTTCAAGAGTAGGGCGTACAGTACAGTGTGTGAGCCAGAAGACAATTGACACACGGGGGCATATCAGACTCCCAGAAAAGAGAGCGACTCTGCTAAAAGAAATAAAAAGAAAAGAAAGCAGAGCTTTTTCTAGAAAAAAAAGGAAAAAAAAGCCACTTCAGTTCTTGTGAAACTTAAGACCGGTCCATTGCCGGGAACAAAGGGAATGAGATGTATAGCCCTGCGCAATCATCGAACAGGAGCCAGTCATTCCGATCGGGCAAGATGCAAATACTGTACTGCAATGCAGAAAATGTGTGATGCTATGAAGAGTAGAGCAGTGAGACTCTGAGGCTGGGATTCTGCAGAGGTCAACCACTGCAGACTTCCCATCGTGGAGAGCACCCAGAAGTGGCTGAAATAACTGCTGTGTCTCGTTAAGGGGGGAAACCTTCAGGGCGAACAGAGAGGAATAAAATGCTTTATTTATTTACTTATTTATATTTAACCAGGAAGGTCTCCCATCGAGCTGCAACACTTTTGTATCAGAGAGTCTTGGCTAAGATGGAAAACTAAAATGAAGTATAATCACAATTATATACAATATAGGCCTACTGAAAATAATAAAGGTTTCACATACAGTACAAATATATAAGGGGACTACAGTACAAACAGATAAAAAGAAAATATACCAAAACAATTCTTAAGTGTGTTGGTGTGGGAGGGATGCGCCAGCCATCATGAACAGAGACAAGAGGGCGAGAAGCAGATGTGACATTTACACTGGGCTATACCCTCTAACCCAAGTGACACGGTCGTACAGTGACAGCATTAGTTTACCAGTCTGTGACAAGCGGGACTAGATGGCCCTGTCCAGTTTATGCAGAGCCCAGCCCAGCCCAGCCCTGGCAGCACCAAGACAGAGACACAGAACAAGGAGACCCTGACGACGGACCCAGTAAAATGACATCTTCAGAGTGAACATCTTTACAGTCAACATACACTTCATGCAAGTGAAAAGCATCTAGCAGCATGTGATACAGAAAAACAAACAAAAACAAAACAAACAAGAAGAGCACAGAAGAGCGGGTAATGTGAAAAGCACATGCATGCCACATGCAAAACAAAGGAGCAAAACACCTGAAACACATTCTTTATTTTCTTGTGCACAGTATTGGTAATTTATCACTTTAAATGATGTAATACTTTTATATACTTTTTTAAAACACATTAATGTGACGTCCCAAACCAATATTTTTTTTAAAGCAGTAAGATAGGGTTACTCCATTTAGCATAAAAGAGCAAGCAGATTCACTCTTTGTTAGTTACAGGGTAACAACAAAGATTTTTGAATAAATGATCCACTTTTACCCTCTCTGGTAACAATACAAGCAATGTGTTCAGTTGCAATAATCTACCATGTCAGCAACATGTACTGAGCATGCAGTATAGACCTCCTGATAGTCAGGACACAGCAGCAGCAAGCAGCTGGACATGCATACACCCTCAGCAGTAGATACAGTGCATGCTCTCTCTGCAGTAGATACAGTACATACTCTCTCAACAGTACATATTGTACATACTCTCTCTGCAGCACATGCATACTCTCTCAACAGTACATACTGTACACTCTCTCTGCAGCACATGCATACTCTCTCAGCAGTGCATGCATACTCTCTCAACAGCACATGCATACTCTCTCTGCAGTACACACTGTGCATACTCTCTCAGCAGTGCATGCATGCTCTCTCTGCAGCACGTACTCTCTCAATAGCACACACAAACGTTCTCAATAGCATCTGCATACTCAGCATCACATACAGTACATACTGCTTCAGCAGCACCAGGCAGGCACACAGCACATTTACGAGCAAAACTCGAAGGTGGGGTCCTACCAGTGACGTTGACGTCCACAGAGGCCGAGCGGGTCCCGATGCTGTTGGTGGCGTCACACATATAAATGCCAGCCAGGTCGTAGGTGACAGGCCCTTTGAAAAGCAGGATGTTGTCACGGATCTCCACTTTATCAGGAATGGAGCCATTTAAGCTGCATGGGAGGTGAGAGAGATACAAGTCAGGGGAAATTATAAAAAAAAAATGTGGAGGTGGAGAATAAGGTGGTGGGTTTTAATATGTAGTTTTAAAAAATGCAAAGCTTAGATTGTCTAGAATTAAAATGCAGCATTTCATCTCCAGGGGAGCAGTGAAATATACTTACAATCGCCACTGATACAAAGAGACAGGGGGGTTAGCATCAGCTTGGCATATTAGTTGCACACTTTCTCTGTTCAGATACCAGTTGCCATCATATCCTTCAATAGATACCTCTGGCTCATCTGCAAAACAAATGACATTGAATTGAATAAATATCAAATGCCTTCAAAGCATACATTTCCCTTTCAATGTCCTTCAAAAAAAGACATCAATAATCTCCATCTTAGTTTTTTAATATTGTTTTTTTTATGATCTTCTTATATCTTTTTATATCTTATTATTATTTCTTGTGCTTACACTGAATGTTGAGGATCACACTGTCAGTGTATCGCTCGGTGTGGTAAGTTGTGATGCACGTGAGCTTCTGCTTGTGTGTCTGCCGCGTGGGAACCATCATGTAGTCGCTGCGCACTGTGAACGTGCCGTCGGGGTTCCGGGTCTCCTGGTTGTTGGCCTCGCCGTCCAGCGTTGTGTCCCATGTGATCACGCCGGGAGGTTTTCCGTTGGCAGACAAACAAGTCGCCACTGTCATCTTCAGATTGGCTGGCCCAGCCACAATGCTTGGAGTAGACAGACTCATTTGGATCATGGGGCGAGCTTTTATAAACAACCAACCGACCAAACAAACAAACAAATAATTATAGAAAATTTATTTAAAACATGATAGACCAGCTCATTTAGTTTTAAATGATGCAAGCCTTTAATGTATTTATCATATCTACATATTCAGAGGAGGAAAAAGTTGTATCTAGGCCATACTAAATATTATGCAAAATATTAAAACCTAGGGGCTAAAACAAGTACATGGCTGATGTTCCATGTTGATGTGAGGTTAAAATTGAGGTAAAATGTGGGAAACAGCCACTGAAAGCTAACAGCCCGAGCAAGGTGCTAACAACGCCCACGTCTCGCTGGAGAAAAGTGTTCGCTGCATGCGTAAGTGTGAGGGTGTTTTTTTTTTTTTTTTTTTTTTTTAAATACTCAAACTCACCATAAACGGTGAGGTTGACTGTGTTCTCGCGGTTGCCAGCTGGGAAGGTGGTGTACTCGCAGATGTAGGCGGCCTCATCCGACAGCCGCAGGTTGGAGAAGGTGATGGTGGTGTCCTCCAGGGAGGGCGTCGGGCGCCGCACGGCCGGGTTCTTGAAGCGCACGCGCTCCTTGAAGGGAGGCAACACGGACACGCCGAGAGCCGGGTTGGCGATGGCCACATTCTGCTTGGTGCCGTTGACGAATTTCTGCCAGGTGACCTGGGAGATCTTCACTGGGGGGTCACTGTTCACAAACTGGCAGCTGAGGTCAACCTGAGAACCAGCATAACCTGAGCGAACGTCATCCACCTGGACCATCTGAGAATAACCTGAGAGAGACAGTAGAAGAGAGTGAGCATAAAGCTGGAATATAAGACCTCATCATAATACATGACACAAAATAAGGTTGGCATATCATACATACATACAGCACAGGTGCAAATACAGAATGTGCAACTTTGGTAGATGAAATGGAATTGAGCCATTATGAGGTTGGCAAATGGACCACATTGTACTACATGGACTACATTGTAAGTCGCTTTGGATAAAAGAGTCAGCCAAATGCATAAATGTAAATGTAAATGGACCACAGTCTAGGAGAAACTGGATGTCTGCACATTGTATGCAGCAAATTGGTTTCATTGTCTACATTTTTTGATGAAAATGTTCCTTGCAATGCACATATTCAGCATGGGTTAATACAGTCATTGTCATGTGTTTGCTCAAGGGGATTCCAGGCTTTTCCCTTTGTAAAATCCTTGGTGACCAAATAGTTAGCAATAATGCTGCCTTTATACATAAATAAAATCAATCCTAAATTATAAATCTACGTCATTGTAAAAAAAGTCTATTTACTACAGGAACAGTCTGACAATGTGCCAACATTGATCATGATTGTGTTAATACATGTATCACCAGTACAGTGTCTGTATTGATGGTGTTAACACAATGATGATCAATGTGTTTGGTGCGTTTGCCACAACATTCTCGTAGTAATCAATGTCTTCACACTCTGCTCTGACTTATATGAGTAAGTGGCCCCAACAGTACATAACCTTAGTCAAAGCACCTATTACAGACTCACTGAATCATTCAACTGCAACAGTGTCAACAGTACGGGCCTCCACTACAACAGAGGCTGCCACGCTATACGCTTTAGTACACACGTCATGACACCACCGTTCAGAGAACAATATGAAGTGATGCCTATTCTTCTCCAAGAGGGCTGTTTGAGATGGCAACGCCAGAACAATTACGAAGACGACGGCTGGCCTGAAACTGTCTTCCCGTCTGTGTCTTGTGAAGTGCACACCCGGAGAAACTCACGTTATCTTTTCATCTGCACTGTCGGAGAAATGAAGGCTTCACGTCGTGCGGCTGAGGATAACATACTGTGATGTTCTTAGATGTTGCTTTGTTTTTCCCTCTGGGTGCATGTTAAGTGTACTACTCACAGTCTTTAAACAAGACACTGTCTCACTTGTATCTACCGTACAATTTACCAGCCCCACTAATAATCACTTAGCCTACTTTTTTTTCAGTAATGAAGACTTAATTCTATAGCAATTTAAACATCATTATACTCAGCCATCAGCTCAGTGCTTACCATTGGAACAATTAGCTTTGGAAAAAGCCATGTTTTGACTATGAGAACAGGTACAACACACTCCTCGAGCATCACACCCCGTGCAAACATAGTTTATTAATAGGAACCCTCATCCAATTAGAGAACAGCAAGTCAAGTCTTTTAACATGCCACATAAGTGGCAATAAGTGTGATGCAAGGGGGAGAGAGAGAGAGAGAGAGCGAGAGGGGGAAAAAAAAGAAAAAAATCCAAATATAACTCCAGAGGAAGAGCCCCCCGAACCTCACGAATGAATATTTATAGCCGAACAGGTTGAGAGTCGCTGGCTGCTCATCTCTAGGCAACTGCGGAGCCCTGCACCGCACTGTATCTGAAAGACTGCAGCTTAAGGAGCCGGAGCTATAAATAGGAGGTCTTAAGAGCTCTGGCTGCTGTAGGCCACTGACTGGGAGTAGAATTGGGCCCTCAAAGCCAATCAGGGACATCAGATCTGACTGAGGGGCTATTATGGTAAACACAGATTCCTCCTCTTTCAGGGAGATGCACTGAGACTGCACACACATACACATACACACACACACACACACACACACACACACACACACGCAAAATGTCCCGGATCCACAGGTGAAGGTGTGAGTGTTTATGTGTGTGTGTGTGTGTGTGTGTGTGTGTGTGTGTGTCAGTCACTATTTAAGTGTAAATAAGCC
>JASCQY010000388.1:1877482-1902395 GCA_030264315.1 Sardinella tawilis | reverse complement strand
TATATATACTGTAATAACACAATATAGGCCTTATAGTCATTGTAGTTAAAGGGATCTGTGTCTGAGGGCTGCATTTTATTAACTCTTCTTTCTAATTATTTTGTACATTTTGTTTACTAATTTATCATTGCGTGTGGACTAAATCTTTTGTAGTTGGGTACCCAATGTGACTGCCCATGTCAGTTTGTCACAGCATGTTGTGTTTGTCTCTTTGAAGACAAGGAACAACTTTGAAAGCACCAGGCAGGAAGTGGAGAAGCTCATGCAGAGGATTCGCTCGGCTGAGCAGGACTTCAAAGCCCCTGGCCAGTGGACAATGGAGGGCTTCTTGTACGTCCAAGAAAAAAGTGAGTGTCCAAACAGTCCTCTGTCTGTGCCTGTGCCATCACTGATACTATGAGCTGCACAAAAGGGCAAACCTGCACTCTATTGACTATTTTTGGTTTTTCTCATATCCTGCGATTACCAGTGCTCCCCTTAACCCTTAGACCTGAACCCTTAATGGAATTCAATGGGATTTTCCAAAGTCAATCAACCCCTAGCCCAGTTGTTTGAGGTTGCCCAGTGCTGTTGGTAGAAATGAGAATGTGAAAATTTGTATCAATGCAAACTGAATATGTGAACTGGCAGCTAATGTTAACTGATCAGACTACAGGAAAACGAAACTGAAATGGCAGTTTCCCATCAAGATTCAAGATATGTTATGAGATAGATAGATCAAGATATAAAATATTATGCTCCCTAAAAATAAACAAGAGAGTGTGTGTGTGTATGTGTGTAAGGGGAAAAAAGTGTTGTAGGCTTACAGAAGCCATTGTTTCAGTGTCCATAAGCCTTGTTGCCTTGTGGAAAAAGCTGTTCTGGAGTCTGGTCCGAGCCTTAAGACTATGATATCGCTTGCCAGATGGTAGCAGCTGAAATTCACAGGTGCTTTGAGCCGTGCGCATGACTCTTTGCACTGTCTTTCATTTGGTGGCAGAGCAACTTCCAAACCATGCCGTGATGCCTCCGGTTAGGATGCTCCCTGTGGTGCCTCTATAAAAGGCCCTCTGGATCGTTGTTCCCATACCAAACTTCCTTAGTCGTCTGAAGTGGAAGAGATCTTGCTGAGCTTTTTTTAACAATCTGGTCAGTGTGGCTATTCCAGGTAAGGTCTTCTGTGATGTTAACAGCAACATTAAGGAACTTGTACGTTGTTGAATCTTTCCACTGTAGCACCACTGATGATGATGAGGTCCAACTGATCTTCTATCATCTCCTTGGTCTTTGCGATGTTGAGAGAAAGGGTTTTGTCCTAACACCACTGCGTTAAGTTCACTCGTGTTCACTCACTCATCATTGTTGGTAATCAGGTAGATTGCAGTGGTATCATCAGTAAACTTAATGCCCATACTAGAGCTACAGAGATGCACAGTGGCCAATGTACAGGAGAGGGAGAGGGTTCAGGACACAACCTTTAGGAGCACCTGTGTTTATAGTCAAGGAGATTGCAGTGATGGAGCCCATTCTTAGTACCTGACAAGAAGTCCAGGATTCAGCTGCATAGACAGGTGTGTAACCAAGACACATGAGCTTGCTGTCAAGTATACATGGGGACAAGTTAGCGTTGGCTCAGATAGCGTTGACTGCTGTTTCGCTATTCAGTCTGCATTGTTTTTTTGTTCTTATTCCTACTGAAAGAACTCCTGCAACCTGGAACAACTAGAGCTAGGGGTTGATTGACTCTGGACTATTACTTTAACTGTCATGAATCAGCCAATCATGAAGTTGTTTCATGCTAGTTCCTCTAAGCCAGGGATGGCCAAACTAAGGCCCAGGGCCTCTGCACTCTTTCATGTGGCCCGCCAAGAAGTAAAAAAATAAGATGTAATGGGGCCCATTGTTACATTAATCTGTTGTTTCCATCGCACAACGCAGTATTGGTGAGATATGCTCGTCAATAATATCATTAAACAGTTTAGTATTTGACGGACTGCAGTCGCTCTTTCACTTGGAACTGGTTAAAAACTAGATTCTAAATTTTGCATTTGCCCCTGGCTTCTTAGATTTTTAATTATGCAGCCCACAAACAGAAGGCCACCCCTGCTCTAAGCCTTGGTGGGTTTAGAGCTCAGGGGGTTATGTTGGGACTTGGAAGTCGCTGGTTAAGCGTGTACAGTTTGACATGAGCTTGCCAGCTTCCTCTTTGTTTAGCACTGTTGTGTTGCTCAGCCACTGTGCTTTCACCTCCGCCTCTCTGTTTATGCACACAAACACCAAAGAGTCTCATTTTTGGTTTCTCCACCCACAGGGCCCCTGGGATGTGCGTGGAGTCGCCACTACTGTACGTACGAGAAGGAGAGCAAGATGTTCACCATGAGCAACACTGAAATCAAGTCGGGTGGCAAACAGGTAGACACTGAGGCAGAGAAGATTTGACATCAAATTGTCACATCTTTTCCAGACTATTTGGCACTTCTTTTAGTCCTTGTTACTGAGTGACACTAACAAAAAAAACAGTTTAGGCTTGAGTAGACTTTGTTTAGGCTTTGTATTTTACATAGAAATGTGCTGAAATCTGCATCAAAGAGCATGGAGAGCTGTAGATTTTATTGTATACTGGGTGCATTTAGAGCATTTAGAGCTTACTCTGAAATACTGCAGCAGTGCAAGTCAAATCATACTTTGCCTTTTTTAATCCCTTAAGAATGGTCTTGTGATGAGTTCTCCTGAGATGTTTAAGCTCAAATCATGCATAAGAAGAAGAACTGACTCCATCGACAAACGCTTCTGTTTTGACATCGAGGTGGTAGAGAGGTTTGTGCTCATTTCTGTTTTCCTTCCTCTCACACGAAACAATGTTACACCATGTGAAAAACACTTCACGTTGTACCGTATGTGTGTCCAAAAGCTAATCTAGCCCACCCAAGAAAAGCTGTCTTATTTAATCAGTCTATGCCAATTGATGTCGTCAACTGCAAGCATGAAGTGTATGTCCTTTGAAATAATTGTTTGTCCTGTATCTATCCCTTCCCCCTCTCTCTCTTGCATTACTCCATATGAAGAGATAGCACATATCAAGGATATCTATTCAATCCTCTGCAGTGTTTCTATAAAGTGCGGTATGTCCGTAGATTTGTGCCCACCACGATCTTTGTATTTGCTTGCATGTTGCTGTGTTGCTAATGATCCACAAGCTGCCAAGAAACAGCAACTCTCGACATCTGCCTGAAAATAAGTCATGTCGACTAACTGCTTACATTCATTAATTAATTCATGTGATAATTGTTGATATGATGGCCGTCTTAAAACCTCAGGGCCTAACGAGGTTGCCGTTCTATTTGCAGAACTTTTTTTATTTTGCTCTGGTTAATTCACCTCTCTCATACTTTCATAATTTGAACTGTGTGACATAACGTCGTAAATAATCACTGCATTTTGTAAGCATCAAACAGTAGTACAGTTCACAGTGATTTTATTTAAAGGTGTGGATTATAGAAATCACTGTTCACAATGATAGCCGTGTTTGCTTCGCACAGTTGCTTCCTCCCATTCCCATAAAGATTATGAAAAGATCTACAGACTCTTGAGATGATGAACTCCTGAAAAATGATGACGCATCTAATGAATAGTTCTTTTGTCTGGAGTGATAATTAGTCATAGCAAATTTGTAGCATAGCGTACTCCCCTTTTTCCCGTTTGTGGATCAAAATGAAAATGAAGAGGAGATAACATGTAGCTTTTGTGTCCTTGGTCTTTTTTTAGGCACGGGGTCATTACTCTTCAGGCCCTGTCGGAATCCAACAGACGCCTTTGGATGGAGGCCATGGATGGCAAAGAGCCGGTATGAAACCATAGGCTGTCTCTAACTTGTTATTTATAGTTGTTTTTATAACGAAACGATGACACACCAAAGCAAAATGTACACAGGCAGAGCCAAACTGGTTGGGTGAGCACATACGCTCACATGCTTTTGCCCAGGTAAGGTATGCTGTGGTGCAGTGTTTTTTTTAATGGTAGAGAGAGGCTTACGTCAGACACAGTTTGAGGTGTTGGGACTCGGGCCACAAATTAGATGACTGGTACGAGCATGAGACAACTAATTTATGGGCAGGTAGGGTTTGAAACCAAAGTATTGTAGGTATGCATAAAAAAGGTGACGACATATTGCTGTCAGTGTAGCGTCCAGGTATTAGCCCTGATGTTGTGTGCAGTGGATAAGCAATGGCCCCTGTCCTCTTTCAGTCTTTATACAGTCTGTACAGTATTTATTGCATTTGACCTTATGTATCCTACTGTATATGTTAACTGGTCTTTATCAGCCCTATACAGTACATTAATAATATGGTTTCTAACTCAGTGTGCATTGTTTCATCTGTAGATATACACCCTGCCAGCTCTTCTGAGCAAGAAAGAAGAAAGTAAGTATGTGTTATTGGACTTCATGTTCACAGTTTTCACTCAGTGGTCAGTGGTGTCAAGTTGTCTTTATTCACTTCACACAGGGGAACATGTTTGTTATCATTGTTAGTATTGTTTTTTTTTTGTTTTTTTTTTTAACAAGATAGTAATGTTGGGTGTCTTGTCAGAAGGTAATTATCTTGTGCTTTTGCAGCCTTTTTAAACGAGACAGGTTTCAACTTCGTAAAGCAATGTGTACATCTTGTGGAAACAAGAGGTTAGTATTTTGAAATTTCATTTGTAAATGTCAGTCAGTTTGTAAATGAATGTTATATGTTGTACTTGAATGGCATATATATGTTTGAGCTTTATGTGTCTGCCGTGAGTGATCTCCTGTTTGATCCACAGGCATTAATACTATGGGGTTGTACAGAATAGGAGGAGTGAACTCCAAAGTACAGCGACTCATGGCCTCAGTATTTGGTAAATATTTATCCAGCATCACTTATTTCAGTGATTTCGAGTGATAGATGTTTTGTCAGTTAACATTGCAATTTGATGGCTTCAAATGGTAGATAAATATCATATATGTTTTCTCTTTAGCACCCAAAGCACCTGTTGATGTGGACCTTGATCCAGATACGTGGGATAACAAGACCATCACCAGCGGTCTCAAGAATTACCTCAGGTTTGTACGACAATCCAAACATGTCAGCTCTTAAAAAAATATTTACATTTCTCTCTGCCTCGCTTTCTACGTCATATCCACTATATTTTATATAAAAATGTATCATCTGCGTCATCTGCAAGGTTAATAAGAATGTTCCTCTCTGTTCCACTAGATGCCTCTCCGAGCCCCTCATGACCTACAGACTTCATAAAGATTTCATCATGGCCGTCAGTAAGTGTTCATCACATGCTGATGATGCAAACGTCATGTCTTGTTCCTCCTGATTATGACTCGCAATCTTTAAGTGGATGGTTCACAAGCGGACTATATAGATAGTTTATTATAAATAGACAATAGGCAGTTACTAAACATCCCAACCAAACCCAATCCTGAACCCCGAACATTAACCTCACATTGTAGTAAGTGTCATTGTTAAGTTTTAGTGTTTCACTAGTTTCTGAGGAAAATCACGAAAGCTGTTAATGAACTGTATTAATAGCTGAAATAAACCACAGCTCTTTAACCATTGTAAACAAATTTTGCATTTACAGAGTCTGACGATCAGAACTACCGAGTACGAGCGGTCCATGCCCTTGTCTATAAACTGCCTGATAAAAACAAAGAGATGCTCGATATTTTGATCAAGCACCTGCAGACGTGAGTCCCTCTTTTCAACAGCTCTAAGATAGCCACAGTAGTAGCTATCAGACTTGTCTTCTCTCAAACTGTTCTTGTCTAAGGTGTTTGTCACATTGAACGACTACTGCTTTTTCAGGGTTTCAACTCACAGCCAGAAGAACCTGATGACAGTCTCCAACCTGGGCGTCATCTTTGGCCCGACTCTCATGCGCTCCCAGGAGGAGACCGTAGCTGCCATGATGAACATCAAGTTCCAGAACATAGTCGTGGAGATTCTCATCGAAAACTACGAGAAGGCAAGTAGCCTATTATCACATATTATCACAACAGGATGAGATAACAAAAAAAAAAAAGGGAGACTTGAGAATTGAAAAGCGAATAGTACAAAGAGCTGGTTTCATGGGAGGAAAGCCGGGAGCATGTGTTCCACGTCATGTCTCTCCCCGGCCCACGCTGCGAAGGTCTGACGTCTGTGTTTATGTTGCGCAGATATTCCATCAGCCCCCGGACCCCAACGTGCCTTTGCCTCAGCCCCAGTCCCGCTCCAGCTCCAGCTCCAGGCGCAGCCGAGCCATCTGCCTCTCGTCGGGGCCCAGGAAGTCCAGGGGCCTCTACACGCCCACCCTCTGCCTGGCCGATGCTGACAGTGAGTGCAAGTCTAAAGCCACTCCTTCGCCTAAGACCAAAGG
This sequence comes from Sardinella tawilis, assembly GCA_030264315.1. Taxonomy (NCBI): domain Eukaryota; kingdom Metazoa; phylum Chordata; class Actinopteri; order Clupeiformes; family Clupeidae; genus Sardinella; species Sardinella tawilis. The sequence goes on along the minus strand of JASCQY010000388.1, from coordinate 1,896,017 downwards.
TGGACATCCCTTTCTGTTCCAGTTTACTTCCATTTCCTAAACAGGCTGATCTCTCTTCAGCTAGCGTATTAGCTGTTTAGTGGTATTTTTTGTTATTTTTAACACTAAGTGTTAATTGTACGGACAGAATACTTGGCAGTACTTTTAGTCTTGGTAGCCAGGATGTCCACTCTGATTAAAACACACTTAAGAAAATACACTTAAGGAGTGACCATTTTATTTACACAATGAATGAAACCTTAGCCTTAAACTGTTTGTGGGCAGGCTGTTTCTGCTTCATGATGTCTGATACATACTTGCATACGGTGTGTGTGTGTGTGTGTGTGTGTGTGTATGTGTGTGTGTGTGTGTGTCTGTTTGTGTGTGTGTGTGACTTGTCTCCTCTCCCGCCTCTTTCCGGTGTTTTCACTGTGCTTTTTTCCGTGCATTCATCTTCCCCCGAAGGCGACACGTTCAGCAGCAGTCCCAGCAGCACGCCAAGGGGCAGCATGGAGTCTCTCTCCTCCCACTCGTCTGAGCAGAACAGTCACTCCAAGGCTGGCTCGCCCGCCCACCCCAAGAGCGCTAAGCCCTCCGGCGCCCTCTGCTGGAGCTCGTCTGCATCGCAGGTCTCCAACGGGCCCAAGAGCGCTCCTGCTGCGGCCTGCACCAGCAGCCCAGACTCCAGCTCCAAGGAGGACGGAGCCGCCAAGACCGACGGCGAGGTGGAGGGGGAGGCGGATGCGCTGAGCGTGTCGTCCCTCACGCCGGTGGTGGGTCAGCGCTCCCCGACGCCGGAGGTTCCGCGTCGGCCGCAGGCCAGCACCACAGGGGGGGAACACCGGGCCGCTCACCGGAGCCTCTCCACGTCCTCCTCCCTCACCTCCCTACACATCTCAGAGGGTAAGATGAGAGCAGCAAGCATACTAACTCTTTGCACGTGAAGCATTCCAGCTAAACCACACATGCTACGTGAACCAGTGTGCAAAGTCCAACCAAGGCACAATTGTAAACACTGAGGGTTATTTAAAGTTGCTCTGTCTTTTTTATTGTGTGTAAAGTGATGCTATTCAGAAACCCCATGACCGCTGATATTTAAACCCTTCCCATATAAGGAATGCACTTAATAAAGACATTGTTTATCTCCCCTGTCTTTACTCCATACTCAGGCTGCAGAAGTCTCCATGGCTCAGTGCAGAGCCTGGCATCCAAGAGAGACAGTCTGAAAACGAGTCCTTTGCCTGACTTGCCGCCTAAAGTGTCTGAACGTAACCGATCGGATACAGGAACTACGAATGGATACCAGAGGCCTGGTTCAATGTGAGGACTCGTCATAGATGTTTCTGATAAGAAATTCATGCACTCATGTTTGAACTGCTTTTGACTGATTCTGACTCATGGGTCATAAACATTGTTACAAGACAGTTGTGTATTAAATAGGAGTGGTTTATAGATGCAGTTGGCAAAGTTAATGTACTTTCTGAAAATGGCTTGATATGTTAATCTTAATCAAACATTTTTATTGCTATTTCAGAGTGGCCTCTAAAGCTTTGCTTTTTGAAAACTCTGCTGAGACCAAACCCGCCGCGAATGGAAGGTACCCTTTCATCAGTTTGCTTTTTTCATGTGTAGCAATTAATCACTCTCTCTCAGATGTAATATCAATAATCAGCCATTGATCACTGATAGTACTGTACATCTGTAAGTATCACCGTTTTACTTTTAAAGATAAGTCTACAGTGAATCTTACTCAGATAAGAGTTCAGAAAGTAAATCCTCTGTATATTTGATGTACTATCATGTACTTGCCTGAATTGTTTGCATCTGGCAACATTTTGCAGAGATGCGAAGGCCCTGTATTCATGTATGGCAGAGCACAGTCATGAATTGAGCTTCCCCCAGGGGGCGATATTCTCTAACGGTAGGATAGCACCATTCCACACATTTGATGAGAGGAACTCATGCTTTATATTGCATGTTTACCAATTTTATAGTATTGTTACCTGTTGGAAATACAGTACTGTACTGTAACTTTTGTATTTGATCTGACTTCAAAAGTATCCAGCTAATTTTATGTAGTTTTAACTATCAAAGAAATATGTAATCAACAAGGTTTTAGACTTGCGTTACAGGCACTAGACAGTAGTTGAGGGATTCCATTTTTGTTATAATTCTAATATATTGACAGCTGATCTCTCAATCAGAATTGTTGACCTTATGGTTTGCAAATAGTGATCTTGCCATGATATTGTGAAAGAGGTTTAATTATGCTATAAGTCATTTATATAAAATAATGTGTGTGTGTACTTTATGTATGTGTGTGTTTGTTCTACAGTGCACCCCTCAGTTGAACCTGGTTGGCTTCAAGCGACATATGAAGGAAGAACTGGACTAATCCCAGAGAATTATGTTGTGTTTTTGTAAGGAACAAAAGCAAACAGATTTTTCATGGTATCCATGGTATATCTTGTGTTAAATATAGTAAAATGTTTAACATTTGTGCATAGTTTGTACATAGGACTGCTGAAATATTTGGTCAACCCATTGCTATGTTACACTGCAGGTACATGTGGATTATAACTAGTCACTAATAATACACAGTGTATTCAATATCAAGAAAATTGCATTTATATAAAATGGATAATAATATAACTGTTTTTTGTTGACAAGTTGCAAAGTTTATTCAAATGGTACATTGCCACGCCTACTAAGAACCTCACTGTTGCATATTAGCCCCTTTGACACTTTACTTTCATATTATCTGTGACAAGAGCCAGTTATGCTGCCCAGCATCCTACCATTCATATGTTCAGATTAAGATATAGTGCATCCATTTTGGTTCTTTGTTCTTTTTTTTAATCAGAGAAGAAATAATTATAATAATTCAATAATATTCTACCTACTTTCTACATATGGCAACATTATCTATGGAGATAGTAATTTTATGCTATTCAGGTTAGTCAGTATTAAACCATTTACACTGATTGAGAAGTATTATGCCGTCACGGCATTGTACAGTGTTAATGTAATAATATGAAATCACATAAGCTTTGTGATGGCTCTGACATCTAGGTACTGTAATGGTCTACTTAACTGTAGAGGTTATCATTGTTAATTACTACAGTGTACGCTGTAGATCTAGTCATCTGCTCACTGAAATCAAGTAGCTGTTTTACATGTAGTTTTTCTACTGTATTTCCCTGACACTGGTCTATCATTTCATTTCATGTATTGTCTTATTTAATGTACTTACTTTTGTAATAAATAACTACAGTGCCTTAAACACCAGAACAAAGGTGGGATGTCGTACTTTTAGACATATTAGCCTAACTCGGGTTGACTACTTAAGTCTGTGGTGATTACAGTACTTTAATTATCTACATGAGTGGTTATATAATCAGGTTACAGTTAAAATTAGTCTTTTTATTTTTAAGTGCATTTTTGGTCATTTACTTATCGGCTTATAGTGCTTAGGACGTTGGTGTAATAACCAATCAGCACTGTCAAACAGAACATGAAGCAGAACTCAAAATTTTCCTCCTTTCACTCATCTACTACCGAATGTAAAACTCGTCTTCAGCTTCCAGACCCTGATACACATCCAAAGGATTGAGCCTGGGGGGGGGGGGGGGGTGATAGATGAAAGCCCTCTTTGTCTCAAACTTGCAGGAAATATTATTTTTTTTTAAATCATGCGGGCACCCACACAGAGGTAAAGATGCCGACATGGGCAGGACATATGATGCCCGCCCACAAAACCATGGATGGCCTAGCTAGCTCTGTCTGGACTACCTCAGATCCTCTGGGATTTTCAGTCCCAAACTGACCATGAAGGAGTCTTTCATCTCTGAATGCCAGCATGCTTGCTCTCTTGCAGTTTGTCAAAACTTGCTGTTGACCCTTCCTACTATTTCAACCCCCCTCTTTACATCCCATAGAATGTTATACTGTGTCCAGCAGTTAGTTATGCAGTCGCTGGTGGACCCTGGACAGTGAAGCCCTCAGCGTACTATTACCCGTTTGTCGACTGTCTTGCCAGTCATGGTTGGCATAGTGAACTCTAGATTATCCTGGTAATGCTTCTGGACCAGTGCTGCTGCTACTTTTATGGAGGCCTGTCTAGACAGCACAGTTTAAGCATCCTATTTAACTTGAGTGTTTATGCGTCTAGACAGCAATGTCTGTTATTGGAAAGGCAGACAGACCCGTCTAGGCAAAAACATCTTTACCATCCTATTTAGCCTGCGCTACCCTAGACAGCACAATGTACGTGGTCCTGTCTGTCTGTATTAGCCTGGACAGTACAGTGTCTGTGTTTCTGTCTGTGTTAGCCTAAACAGTATAGGGCCTATCTGTCTGTCTATCTGTGTTAGCCTGGACAGTACAGTGTCTGTCTCTCTGTCCGTGTTAGCCTGGACAGTACAGGGCCTATCTGTCTGTCTATCTGTGTTAGCCTGGACAGTAGGCCTACAGTGTCTGTCTCTCTGTCTGTGTTAGTCTGGACAGTACAGTGTAAACTACCTTGTCTGCCTGGATGGCGAACACAATGTAAACGCCCTTGTCTACTTGTGCTACAATAGATGGTTAAGTGTAAACAGTCCAGTCTGTCTGTGCTAGCCCAGACAGGGCAATGTAGACACCCCTCTGTATGTCTGTTATCTTAAGCTGCCCTGGTGAGACAGCATATTCCAAACATCCCTCTCTGCCTGTGCACGACAGCCTGTGTAAAGTGTGGACAGTGCAGTCTAGTTAACCCAAACTTAACAGATCATGCTGTCCATAATTATCTAGACCTCCTTGCCTTGGCAACCAAATGGATTGTAGCAGTTTATTCCTTGCAGGGAAGTGGGAGAGGCTGATACTAGATGAAAAGTGTGGTGGAGTACAGTAGTAGTAGTAGTAGTAGTAGTACCACTACTACTACTACTACTACTAATAATAATAATAATAATAATAATAATACATTTGTCTAGCACCTTCCATGGAAACTTGGCCAACCTTTGGTGCTGACTGAGTGGAGATAGAAAAGTGTGTAGCGCAATCTGGTGGTACCAGATCCATTTTATTGGTTGTGATGCCTAGGCACTAACAAAGATCATGCTCCGCTTTTACCCTCTCTGGTACGAATGTGACATCACAGAACCAAAATAGATTGGAGTAAAAATGTTATGTCTATAACTGACTGAGACGTAACCACACAGTGTTTGATACAGATAAAGTGTAAGTATTAAACTTTTAAAACAAGAAAACAGGTTGATGTCATTACACAGTTTATAGTGCCCTCACATACATACTACAATCTAACTAAATTTATTTAGTTAACTTTGGCAAGATCTACAATCTACAATAGTTAGGATCTTTTGGCATATTTGCTAAAATGGGTAAACTTTTATAAAGAATTATAATGCAGGCCTGAGTGTTGTTTCATTCAATAGATGGCTATTTCTTTTGTATTTTAAACGGAATATTGTGATATCTTTTGTTCTTATTTTGACAATGCAATTTATCACCAAAAAGGGAAGGGTCAGGAAAGGACTCATTTGAAGCTGTTTTGCTCAAACATACTTGTCTGTGTAGCCAAGGAGAAGTGTAGAGGGCAACAGTCTTTCTAAACAAATGACTGTAGTTTTGCCAATGCGACACCTCACCAGTGGTTCCAGAGTCCAAACATGTCCACTGCTCAGTAGCATTTCATCCAGTACATTTAGTTATGTAACAGATTTGTTTAGTCTTACAGGAGCAGCCACGGATGCTACCGCAGAACATTTTTTATAATGTTTCATGATGATATGATTAAGTTGGCTATATGAGATACGCTCTACTGTGTGGCACAGGATTTAAACCAGTGTCCTTGGTTCACTGGTAGTCCATGGGGGCAATGCTGGTGGTCCCTGACAATGTATTAACCCCATTTCACTCAGAATAACCCAGAATAACATTCGTCTGTGTAAAACTACCCAAGAAGAGAGAGAATTCTTTCAAAGGATCCCAGCTCTGCAAATATATAACTATCTATTCTTCTCTAATAAATCCAAAGTTTTTCAGCCATTTATTGGCAGGTTTTTACACTATAATCGCCTTTATTGTGAGAGAGATCGAGTGGGATCAGGAAATGATGGCAAGTCGAATGCAAACTTTGAGTCCTATGGTCACCTGCCTGTTTATGGAATAGCCACAGTCACTAACTACACCACAGCACCGCCATACGCCCCCATTTAGAGGTTTTTATTAAAAAATAATAATTAGTAAAGACAAATTAATCGCCTCCCCTGGCCACACATACTTGCTCAGTTACACTATGCCTCAACAAAACATGAAGTTTTTTACTTTTTTTTTCAAGTTTTTTCTTTTACTTAGATAGCCTTAAATGATACTATCTGTACAGTACTATATCAAAAATAGTGTTCTTTAGTCCAGCCCATATCCATTCATTCAGCTGCACAGTGAATACACTTGATGTTAGTGGCAGGCAGCAATGTCCATCTCAGAGGCTGCTTTCTGATTGGTTGTTTCTAAAGTTGTGTTAAGATTGCGGATGTTGATTACATATCCCAGGGGAATATGAGAGACGGTCTACTTTTCCCAGAGCATCTATTTTAGTGATGGCTGTCATGAAGGACGACTACCATGAATGTTCTAGAAAATCCATGCATTTACTCCTCATCCTGTACCAAAACTATTTCCATCAGCACATGGCTTTCTGTTTAAGACAGATTTTTTTGTATTTTTTTTTCAGTAAAAAGGTTAAACTTTTGAAGATTTGCAGGTCTGTGCATGAGCCGTTTCGTTTATGATTAGATTCACTGGCATAAATGTGACTGCAATTAAATTGTTTGATGGAAAATCTTCCATGTGTGGGGCCTCACTAGTGTGGTGAAGTTTACTGCCCTTGTGTAAATAACTGGAGAATAATGTGTATATATTAGGCCTATCTCCTGGGTTTCTATTTTAAGCAAAGAATTCTTTTTTTTCGGTTGAGACTAAACAAGATGTTCCAACCCAAGTGAAGCATTACATGACATGCTTGAGAGACTGTACGAGTGAGTTGGATGTAATTTCGGGACATGGCAAAGGAGAAACCATATACATGTGATGCTATGTTGATGCCTGGTGGTAGGCCACTTCAGAGAAGAAATTTATGCTATGTTGTTTCCTGTGGGGCATTCAAGGAGAGGGTGGGTGACGAGCAAGCTGTAAAAAGATGTGATGCAATTAAACTGTAGGAACTGTTTGCAAAGTTATTCTGTGAAGCCAGCTAAGCTCTCTGGCATGGGCACCCCTTTTTAAAAGCCAAAAATACGCTTAGAGCAGCTGTAATGGTCATCAGTGTGAAAGCACACAAGCGAATATGATAAAGGAACCAAGACAGTGGCTTCCCATGACCTTCTCTTGGGATTGACCTTCTGACCTGTAAGCCATGTCATATCCCCATGGAGCTGGCCTTGATGTGGACACACACATACACACGTAACCAACATGGCGCATCATCGCTTGCTTACATTTGTTTTTGGTCAGAGCTGAATTCCGCTGAGACAATTTCCCACACTTGACTACATTCACACAAACTTCCCTGCAGCCCACAGGAAATGCTGCTTTGCTGGCATTGCAGGGAGGCTCAGGGGAATTTAAGGGTGAGATTTAATCAGTGGGCTCGACAGTCTAACAATTCTTTTAGTCAACCATAAATATTAAACCAACTCTCAATAATGTTAAGTTTTGTCCCTCACTTTCATACTACTGCACAGTAATTCATGCAATCAGATAAACTTGTGTTTGAGCTAGTGCCACCATGTGCAATTAATTATATGCACTGACCATGGAGATGTCCTTCCAGTGATGCTAAAAATAACTTTTTTCCCTTCTTTTTCTTCTTTTTTTTAATTTATCCTTTTCAAGTAGCAGCCTACAGTATGAGGTGCATGGAATTGATCTCTGAACACCTAGAGCATGTTGAGGGATGGTGGAAGATTAGTAGGCTCTCAGTGAATGCAGTTGTTAAATGCCTCATTTATTGCAGGAGTCTGGAAGAACACAGAGAAAATTCCACAGAGCCCTGTTCTTTCTCAGGACTGTCGTAGATAGAAGATTAGACAAGAGGGGCGACTGCAGTGGGCACGACTGAAGACATCAGTTATAGCCAGCTGTTCGTACTGTAGCAGGTTTGGGGATGTCAGTTTCTTTGCGCACTTGGTATAACTTCTCAACTTCGACAAAATGAATCAGCGTAAAGTTTCTCATGACAATCTGCTGCAATCTCGAACAATTGAAAAACGGATAAGGAGTCGGGACAATCTACTGATGAATGCTGAATTTGGTGACGAAAATTATTGCTGCTATCATGGACTTCACCAAACGTAAGTAGCTCTTGTCAAAGATATATTGATTAGGCTGTTAAAACTTAAAAGTCCTTCTGGGCTATTGCGTTCAGTTTGTGAGTTATATTTGAAAACTTATTTTTTATAAATTAAATACAAAAGCTAACTGAAAACTTTGCCTTATTTATTTAGTAAGTAGGCTACAACATGGAGTAGGCTAAACAATTTTAACCTTCCTGAGACTTTTTATGACGTTGATGTCAAACGTGCCCATAGTATTTTAAGCCAACTACGTAGGGGTGAGGGGCGGTAGTGTTTTTCTATGTTATTAAAAACCTGTCCTGGATTTAAATCGAAGTGTAGGTTATTTTTTTCATGTTCATTTAGTTTAATGTCAATTTAGCCTACCTAAAGACAGCCTCATGGCCAGGATATGCACCTTTTAAAGAATGACACTAAACATGGTCATAACAGATGACTGATTTAAGCACTAGGCCTCATAAAATATCTATGATGTCTGTGTGATGTTTGAACATCAACTTATCTTTAGACTTTAATTATGATATAGGCTAATAAACAACATTTTTTTTCAGTCTGAACAACAGTAACAGTGACAGCCAGATTCTGGCTTGGCAGAATTTGGCAAAGAGTAGAAGGCAGGGTGTGCGAGGGGCAGCCTACATGTTTAATCCAGAACCATACAGCCTTACTGCAGTGGAGGAGCGTCTTCTTGATGCAGCTGAATATGGCAATATCCCAGTGGTACGCAGGATGCTGGAGGAGATGCCCGATCTCAATGTGAACTGTGTGGACTATATGGGCCAGAATGCACTGCAGCTCGCTGTGGCTAATGAGCACCTAGAGGTGACCGAGCTGCTGTTGAAGAAACCCAACCTTTCTCGAATTGGAGATGCCCTGTTGTTGGCCATAAGCAAAGGCTACATCAGGATTGTGGAGGCCATCTTGAACCACCCGGCTTTTTCTGATGGCCACAGGCTGACTGTCAGCCCCAGTCAGGTTGCAATGCTCGATGACTTTTTTGCCTATGACGAGGATGGCACACGCTTTTCCCATGACATTACTCCGATTATCCTTGCTGCCCACTGCCTTGAGTATGAGATTGTGCACACCCTCCTTAGGAAGGGTGCCCGCATCGAGCCACCTCACGACTACTTCTGTGACTGTGACACCTGCAATTACCACCAGAAGTACGACTCCTTCAGTCACTCCCGATCACGCATTAACGCATACAAAGGCCTTGCCAGTCCAGCATACCTCTCCCTGTCTAATGAGGATCCTGTGTTGGCAGCTCTGGAGCTCAGCAATGAACTTGCCACCTTGGCCAACATTGAGAAAGAGTTCAAGGTGAAATGCATAAAACATGACGATGTAAATGTTATTCCACAATTTGTGTTTTAGGGTCTGCTGAAAGCAACAAAATGTATTCACCTCATGTACTGTAAGGCCACTCCGCTTTTACCCTCTCTGCTTAAAGTAGCTCATTAATGGATAATGTTACATTATGTCATATTTTTTGATGTTGTAGCAGTGTGTTTTGGTTAACATTTACGTCTCGCTGCCTGTTACCCTAATATGGACCATTGTTCCCTATCAGAATGATTACAAGAGACTATCTATTCAGTGCAAAGACTTTGTTGTTGGGCTTCTTGACTTGTGTCGGAGCACTGAGGAGGTGGAGGCCATATTGAATGGAGAAGGTGATGAAAGTGCAGAGGTGCCTGGACGACCAAGCTTCATCAGACTAAAACTGGCATTACAGTATGAACTGAAAAAGGTAAATACCTTGTTACCTGCTACCTTGTAAAAAATTGACACCAAAGAGTTAAAAAAAATGTTTAGAGGGAAGTCAAGTTCGTTATTAAAAGACAATCATGATCATTTTACTTTTAATGTCATCCATACAGTTTGTTGCCCATCCAAACTGCCAGCAGCAGCTGCTGTCTATCTGGTATGAAAATGTCTCTGGACTTAGGCAGCAGACAACAGCAATTATGGTATTGGTTGTTCTAGCTGTTGCTATTGGCCTGCCAATCCTGGCCATGGTGTATTGGATCGTACCATGCAGTAAGGTCTTAGCATTTTGTTATATTCATTTTACATTAATAGATCTTTGTGTCCTTTGCGTCCTGAGTGCGTCCTGAGTGTTCTCACAATGGTTTTCAGTTTGACATTTTATTACAGTTTGAAATAAGAACTTGTACTGTATGTCACTGTTTCTTTTCAACAGTGGGGAAGGATTATGCGTGGTCCTTTTCTGAAATTTGTTGCCCATGCAGCATCCTTTACCACGTTCCTCGGCCTTCTTGTGCTAAATGCAGCAGATCGCTTTGATGGGACAACTCTCTTGCCAAACATGACAATCCATGATCACCCCACTCAGCTGTTTCGGATGAAAACAACTCCTTTCACTTGGATGGAAATGCTTATCATTTCCTGGGTTGTAGGTCAGTTTGGGTATCACACAATAAGATTTTCAGTTCTTTGTCATCACATTAGGACTTCATTAAATGTTAACATTGGACTTCATTCCAGTGTTTCAAGGTTTTAAACGAGTCAGACTAGTCAAATTTGATCCCTTTTCTCTCCAGGTATGATTTGGGCAGAGTGCAAAGAGATTTGGTCTCAGGGACCTAAGGAGTATTTATCTGAGCCATGGAACATGTTGGATTTTGGAATGCTGGCCATCTTTGTGGCATCATTTGTTGCAAGGTTCATGGCTTTTTGGCACGCACACTCGGCTCAGAGTTATGTTGACACCCACTACACCCATTATGCTGATTTGACAAATGTGACTTTACCTGCAGAGATTGAATACTTCCAGCTGGGTGAGTAAGTGCGTAAATCAGCCCGAGCTATTGCCTTTTAATTGTCTTCAGTATTGTATACTATCTAATATATTTTTTGCCTTTGCTCGTGGCAGCCCGTATCGACTGGTTACCCTCCGACCCTCAAATAGTTTCAGAGGCCCTCTATGCCATTGCAGTAGTTCTGAGTTTCTCAAGGATTGCTTACATCCTGCCAGCCAATGAGAGCTTTGGGCCACTGCAGATCTCCTTGGGAAGAACAGTAAAAGATATCTTTAAGTTCATGGTGATATTCATCCTGGTATTCTTAGCATTCATGATTGGCATGTTCAATCTCTACTCATATTACCTTGGAGCCAAACAGAATGAAGCCTTCACTACGTGAGTATAAACTTTTCAAGATTTAAATTTGTAAATTGTTATTTTACAAGCATTGTGTAAATTTTGTGTGATGCCCTGGCAACAGTGTTTTAAACTGCATGATTAAGTACTGCTAAGTCTCCCTTGAAAGTTATGCATTTAACAAAAATGTAAACAAAAAAGTTCTAGCTATTGTGTGCTTGGACAGACATGTACCTAAAAATTCTGGATAGTCAAGTCTGACAATATACAGTAAATAAGCTTTTTAGACATCTTTAATCATAATAAAACATTAAGCAATATTTCAGTGTTGTCTAACAGTAAAGACAGAGATATATTACTTACAGTACTCTTACTTCCTCTGTTACATGACTCTGTTGCAGTGTGGAGGAAAGCTTTAAAACCTTATTTTGGGCAATATTTGGACTATCAGAAGTCAAGTCGGTGATCGTCAACAATGGACATAAATTTATTGAGAACACTGGCTATGTTCTGTATGGAGTGTACAATGTCACTGTGGTGATAGTCTTGCTCAACATGCTCATTGCAATGATCAACAGTTCATTTCAAGAAATTGAGGTACAATTCCTATACACATCATTTACAGTAGCTAGAGTGTAGGAGTAGCAACAAGGAATGTCATTGCCTATTGTGTTTAGTGCAAACGTAGAGGTTCAAAATTCAAATACATAAGCACAGGCTCACAGAGGCTTGCTAAAATGTTTTAAATATGAGCAAATCGAGTATTTAAAGGAGATGTTAGGTGTGAATCAATCCAATGCCCTGTTGTCGAAGGTCACTGAATGCTGTCTATAGGAAAAAGAATGAAAAAAAAATATGCAACATAAGCCGAATAGTGAACCGGCAACTTACACTAAATGGGGCATAGTGACTCACTTTTAGTTTCATTTCGTTATGCCCCATTCACTTAACAGTAGTTACAGGTTTGTTACTCTGCCTAGGTTGCATTGAATGTTCTGGTTCTTTTTGCTATAGACAGCATTCAGTCACCTCTAACAACGGAGAGAGCTATGGATTGATTCACACCAAATGTCTCCTTTAATACGCAGCCCTGGTTGTGTCTGTCTTGACTCAACTGTCTGCTGTGATGTTGGGTTGCTGCTGACTCTGCCAGTTTATCATCCCCTGCTGTAAAGTAGTATTATTGGTTTACGAGCACATACTAATGCCTTTAGTCATTCCTCCATTGGGAACAGGATGATGCAGATGTAGAGTGGAAATTTGCCAGAGCCAAACTCTGGTTTACCTACTTCGAAGAGGGCAGAACACTTCCAGTTCCTTTCAACCTGGTGCCAAGCCCAAAGTCTGTGCTAGCACTGTTTAGGGCCATCAAGACACTTTTGCTGGCTTTGATTCACAGGCAGTGGAACCCAGAAAAAGCTGAAGCAGAGCTGAATGAGGTTGGTGCTTACAGTAAATTAGCAGCTGTTTTGGACATTTTATACACTTGCATTTAATTTCTGGTTTGTTGAGCCACATGGAAATGTGTTTTTTCTGCAGCTAAGCGAAAGAGGCAAAAACCCAGACCCAAGAGATCCAAGCCCAGAACGTCCAAGTCGTTATCAGGTATTTTTGTTGCTCATTAGACATGGGCAGTGTGGAATTTTTGTCACGTCGATAACACCAATAAAATGCCATGGTATTTGTAAGACATGAATGATTACTTGGAATACTTTGGACCATTTTTTAGATGAGTTCTACAGCCAAAAATAAATGCTAAAATCCCATGTTGTCATTCACATCCAAATACCATGGTGTTTTGGTACTACAGCTGTGACAAAAAGTCCAGTTTTTGTGAAATTTGAATGAAACAAAAAAAAATATTTGACAAGTGCTTTCTTTGAATCAACTAACTAACTTTGCTTTTGAGTGACAAAAATGTAATTCTCTTATTACAGAAGATCATGAAACGCCTAATCAAGCGTTATATTATCAAAGCACAGTGTGATAAGGAGAGTGATGAAGTCAATGAAGGTAAGGATGGCTTCCTGAAATAGGCTAGCCTATCCAAGGTGTACTACTTTTGAATGTAAAAGAATTCAAATGTAGCCAGTCATATTCTTATCTATAAATGTAGGCCTACTTGGCCTTCATGCCACAGTAGAGAGATATTGCGATAGCCTATGTTAACTTCGAGAGACTCAGATTTTTTCTACCATCAATTTTGATGTCCAGTGTTGGCCTCTTCAGCCCAGGAGCTACTAAATGCCCTCTACAGCTTACTTCATACAGCTCTGTTTTGGCTCCAGAACTGACAAGCTAATCAACTAAGCTGCAAATGCTGTATGACCAATCACCATAGTGACCAAAACCCCAAACCAACTGGCCACACGTGTCTATGAAACTGGCCAATGACCAAAAAAGTTTTTAAGCACCAAAATAGCTGATACAAAGTGGCTGAAGTTGAACTTCTAATATCCAACCTTTGCTAAAGTGCTGAGCTGAGAAACAAATTCATACTTTGTTGTTCTATTTCAGGAGAGCTGAAGGAAATTAAACAAGATATTTCCAGCTTGCGTTTCGAGTTACTGGAGGAGAAATCCCACAATTTGGAGGACCTTGCAAACCTTATCAAACGCCTAGAAGACAAGTTGTGATGTCCACCTATCAACTGTTATGATTTTGTGAACAACTCCTGGAAATGGTATGATGTGATGTGAGGACAGGTGTCTGATAAGTCTCTCTCCCGCACCTATTTAAAGGGCAAGCAACAAATAAGCCTGTGTGAACAAAATTGATTGGTCACAGGAAAACTGGATTTCACAGTTTTATAGTTTACACTGTCCATTATAAATATGAACAATGTGACCACCGTACTGTCAGATTGCAATTCTGATCATATTTTTACAAAGTATATCGAGTGGAATGTTCAAAATGCAAGCTGTTTACATGTGCCTTTATAAATGTGTTTAGTACATATTTTAAGAATGTAAATGTATTTAAGATACTTGCAATATATTTGTGCCACATGGTGTTAAATATTCTAACATCAACCTTAGATTTCTCACTGTTTTGGTGTATATCCTATCTCAATTATGTGGCTTTGTCTAGTTTTCTATGGATTTCTTACACATTACTTACACATTGAACCACAAAATAAATAAAGCCTTTTTTGCCCATATTACAGTATATTCATTGTATTGATTCCACGAAGAATCAAGTAAAAACAATCATAATGCTGCTAAATAATTAGGTCTAAGTAGCAAAGTTGCTTTACTGTAGAATTGAGGTTCCTGAAATGTACCAAATCTCAGGCCAAGTGTAATTACAATGTATACCACAAGGGGTGCTATAGTGAGAACATGTAGATTACCTTTCTTTCCACTGCCCCAAATTGGCCAAAGGAGATTTATGGCTAAGCACACCACAGATTTGTATGTATTTAATATGAAAATACTTCCCTTTGATCAATTTTTAAAGCACTGAGAAAACTTTTATTCCATATGCAATCATGTTTTTCTTTATTGTTGACATTTTTTATTTAACAGGGTAGACTACTTGCAACCCAACCAAGTACAATTTCAACTTGAAACATTTCATTCCTACTAATAGTAGTGCAAAAATCAAAACACATTCCTCTAATGTGGTTAATTACTTTGAGGAGTGTTCATTCTCCTTATCTTCATGGTCACTGACTTTATCTGCACAGGAATGCCATTCTTAGTCCAAGTTTCCCAGCGTATGTTTGGGGGGTTGGCTTGATCCTGATCTGAAGGGGAACTGTTGAGGTTTGCACGCCCACACTGGTTAAACCACCAGCCTGTGCCATTCTGGTGGGTACTACAACTCTCTACAGCCTTTCCATCAAATGTACAAGTTGGATTACAACCATCATTATCAACATCTGATGTGCTGAAGGGTGCCGTCTCCTGATTTTCCTCTTGGTCATACCCACGGAGTGCATCGCCTGTTTAAATGCATCATTTGTTAAGAAAAATACAACAACAACAAAAACATGCAATGAAGTCCATTATTATTGAAATCAATACTTATTATTTTTTGTTTATTGTTGTGGTTTTGGAACAAGTGAGCACTAACTGTATTACCTGCACTTCCAGCATATCTCCCAAGATGAATTCTGAAGAAGGTGGCCTCATCTTCAATCCAAAATTTGTCATAAGAGGCATATGAGGTGGTGTCATCTTGTGATACTAGGGCAATATGGAGTTGGAAAGCAGTGTGTTTCTGGTTGACAATATTGAATATCTTCCTCAGACCAAGCCAGTGTTCCCCTAAAGCAAAAGTAAATTTTAATATTAGCAAAACTGTGTGAATATATTGCAACTTATTTAGAGATTGTGCAAGTTCCAAAAAAATGTGGTGTGCAGACCTGGCAGATGTCCAAATCCATTCATATAGTCTGACCAGGGACGTTTAAAGTCAGTAAGACCGTCAGTCCTCCTTTGCACAACGGTCCACCCGCCATCCATGTAGTCCATCTCACAAAATACCTACAAAACAAACTTTTACATTTTGTAACTTCAACAACAACTAACTGATGTCATCAATTAAACTTTCCTTTGTGGAAACATGCTGAAATTGTACTGATGCACACTTCTGGGTGTCAGACAAAATATAGTCTCTACTCTATGTTGAGACAAATGCTTATTGTTAACATAAACATTACTCGATAGTATTTCACATTTTGTTCTTAAAATCTCAACATGGGCATTTGTGGATCTATATCCTCAAAATTGTCAGCATATCAGTTATCTAGCCTACTTTCCCATGACATTTATAGTGTAAATATTTACCTCAAAAGGATATTCTGTATTTTCTGGATGAACAATATAAATTCCACTAGGTATTTTGGAGACAGTTGCATCAAGTGTTTCTTTAATGTCAGTACAATCCCGTCCTGGGAAATTAAGAAAGAATTAAGCAGACATGAACAAAAGACAGATCGATGGAATGTTAGACTTGTAATGCTGACATGTAGGCCATTGCACAGTATATTACCGTGGGATTGTATTGGCTTCATTGACAACGTTTCACTGTTGCTCCGCTGAACCTCTGAGCCAAGTGTGCTAACTTTTGATGTTAATTCCATGACCTTTAAAACATCAATCATTTCAGTGTTTCTGGATTGCTCATAGCAGAGAGGTATAAACAATCAATGCTAGTAGGCCTATAGCTTAGGCTATATGTGGTAGATATGTATAGGCTACCTGGTTAGAGAGTAATTCTAAGGACTTTTGCTGCTCATCAATCAAATCTCTGATCATCTTTCTGGTACTCCTTGTGTATGAAATAACTGAATGTTGAAGGTCACCTATAAAACAAAATAAACTTAAAATTGAATTACAACTTTACAAATACAGAAATATAATTTAAAAACTTTGATCAAATCATTCATGTTGTTGGTGACACCTTGTCTGTAACATACATACTACATAGAGCGTGTTTTTCCTCCTTCATAAGTTTAGCTGCCAGCTCACAAGGTATAGTACACTTTTCCCCATACTTGATCATTGGGGGGTTCTTGTCATTTTTGAGAGTGACATCACGGACATCATCATCATCAGTTATTTCCAGAGATTGATTTGTGGTTGCATTGTCTGAGCTCTGTTTAAGAACATAATAAAACAAAACTGTGCTTTTTGATACTCAATTACACATCAGTGCTTTGATAGCAAGTAGCAATTGGAAGGACAGATTCTTTTTAAAAAGCCAGTAGGTCTTATAGCCTATATGAAAAATACAACAAAAATAGTCACCCACTACCAACTAATAGATTCACGTTGCCAGAAGAACTTACAAAACATGCTGATGTGACTTTTGCATCAATAAATGCACCAAAAATATTTTCCATTAAGATTACAGGCTAGGCATTTAAGAAAACCCTATAGGCGAAATGAGAGGGGAGACTTACAGTAGATGAAAGAAGACCAGGTAACGAAAGCAGTGACACCAAAATGAGCCAAATCATGTTGAATGGTCAAGGAACCCTACAATTACCTTGAGGCTATTTGTCTGTCATCGGTAAGACTACAGAGAAAGCAAGGGTAGGCTGCTTTTGCCAGCCCACTTTCTCTTGCCTGTCAAAAGAATTCCACGGCTATAGTAATATAATCGTAAAGTGCTCTTGTCCGACGGCTTGACAACATCCTGCATTGCCTATGAAAACCAGATGTGAAAGGAAACTTGACACTGTATGTCCCCCAGTGGGCAACAGCGGGGTCTCCAGGTTGTCTGCAGCCAGAAGCATTCCTTCTCTTGATCAGCTCCCAAGTCCGAGGTCTAGCAAAAAAAACCGTTGGCCTTAATAAGCTGCTTTTGATAGCTTTTTTGGATATGCTAGCATGGGACATTAAAGCAACACAAATATCATGCAGAATTTAAGCAGCCACGCCAGGGGTCTGAGCCACGCACTCTCGGTTGTCTGCAAAATGCGCTCTGTTGACGCATGCGCAAAATGAGTGCGTTTCCAAGTTGCGCTCCACCGACAGGTTTCCATAGTGACCCCTGGACAACATCATGGCAGGTGAACAGATAATGTTAGATCAGAAATATTCTTTCAATGTGCTTTCTAGTGAAACTTTCCCTTTTCTCCAAAATCCAGAAATTTCGAGACGCTTCATGAAATGGTAATAATAATACTATCTACCGTATATGGATGAATTTGGTTATCCTGCGTAGTGTTGAGCTGAGTTCACAAAGTGTAGCCTAACCATTGTTTAGCTCTAATGTTAGCAGAAAGCTAATGTGATATGCCTCATGTAGCTTGTATGACTACCATACAGAACACGACTCTCTCAAATCTTAAAAAAACATACTTCAAGCTTATCAAGGTAGTTACAGAAGTTTTGACAATCAAGTTGAATGATCATGATGCTATGTAAATCATCAAGGTAAGACCAGCAAAACTAGCTAATGACCATAAGCTAGACCATCAAAAATCATGTGAAAACACACCTGAAGCTGGCCAAATCAAACAGTTCTTTAAGAATGCTATGTGCCTTAAAGGGATACGCCACCTAATTTTGGGAAATTTCTTATCTGTAGTCAACCCCTCGTTGAACATGGAAATACATA
>JASCQY010000388.1:1811508-1828306 GCA_030264315.1 Sardinella tawilis | reverse complement strand
TGCTTCTTGAGTGTTAAGATTTGTTAACCATCTGAAAATTTTAATTTTAGTGTGTAAACAATTGTAAAAAACTGTAATGAGTCTGCGCTAATGATTGTTAGATTTGAGTAAGAGTCATTTACTAAAAAAGAAAACATATAAGCTTGTACACGCTTGCATAGGCTCCTCCACGTTTACTCATTGTCTTGGTTATTTGTGTGCGTGAATCTGTGTGTGTGGGAGAGAGAGACAGAGACAGACAGGCAGACAGACAAACAGACAAGGAAGGTGACAGACAAGAAAGGTGAATAGTACTATACAGTAAATGCACTTACAGGTATTTCAAACAAGACACTTCTCTTGCCCTATTCCACAAAGGAACCTCTAGAAGAAATGTATAAAAATGGGTAGCAAATGAAACCATCACTAAACCTCTAACACACTAAACTGCCTTAACCATTAAACGTCTATTTTTTAAAACAAGTATATGCCCAGTATTAACAGGATGCTGAGTAATGGTTGCAAAACACTTGTAAATTCAGACATTCAATTGTGTGAAATTTTCTGATGGAGACTGGTTGTGGTTTCCTTTGCACTTGATAGGTATGGGGAAGGCGCAAAGGCAAGCACCTTATTCTCTTATCTCGGGTTTGAAAAGATCTACATTTTCTCAATAAATTGTAGTAATAGGGTTCTGTAACACAGCACAAAGACACTTGTATGTCACTATGGGCCAGCGTTTTACACCCTGTACAAGTAGGACATGTGACCTGGTTATGACCTTTCTTCTTTGCTGGGGAGGAAGACCAAGGGAAGACTTTGTTCCATCTCTGACTGACTACATACATTGTTTTCTTAAAGTTCCCATGAAAATGTGACATTATCAGTCACTCTGTAGTAAAAGTGTAGTCCTCAGACTTGCAGTGTGGCAGTTGTAACATAGTTGTGCTACATAGGTGATATACTCTATTACTTGTATCACAGGCTTAATATGTGCTTTTTTAGATTACAAGGTTGCTTTCCTTAAAAAAAAAAGACAGCTTTAATCTGGATTTTTTAATATATTTTATTTTGTAAAAATAGAATATTAACATATTTACAATTTGCGTGACATCTCACACCCAGAAACTTTATAAATGGTACAAATGTTGTTATTTCCTGATGATAGAAGATGATAGTAACGGACACTGTGGGATAACTTCACAGAAGAGATTTTTGAGGATGAATAACTTTAAAATGTTTCAAGTCAGTAACATAATTTATCAGAACAGTTTAAACATGTCAGACCAGTGATTGAATACAATTATGTACAAATGAATATGACAACTTCCTTGATGGATGTGAACAGACCTCTTGCTTTCCAGAACACTTGAGTGTAAATCAAGTGTGTACTGTGGATCTCTGAACTGCTTCGTGGTTGTTTGAGTAAGTCCATTTGACAGAGTCTCTGCAGTGTAGCCATACCTGAGGTAGGTACAGTATGCACGGGTATGTGAGGAGTCACTGCGCTATGTACAGGTGCTTAGTGCTGAAGACAGGATTCAAAGCTAACAGCTAACCATCCGTGAAACGTTGGAGTTGAGTAGGCTCAGGTTGTATGTCCACATGTCTCCGTAAATGGGCTGTTCGTCTTCTGCTGCTGTATGCTGAGCCACTAGTTCTGTGACGAGTTGGAGTTCGACTTCTTCTGAGAAAAAGAATGAAAAAGACATAAGTTCACGTAAAACTAAAATAATTAAACGATACAAAGTTCAACTCAATATAGCCTGCCTCATTAAATGGAGGCATTTCCTGTCAAATGTAATCTTGTAAATCCTGTAAATTGGATGCTATGTTTAATGTTAGCTACTCTCTGAAAATACAGTATGCCTCGTCTACTAAACTCCACCCCTGCCCCTAAATCATTACCAACAGCAACAGATGATATGATTATACATTTACCTGATGTCTCACTCCATTGGCTCTGGGGACTGTGATATGATTCTGTTCCTGTGCTTGTGCTTGTGCCTATTTCATTGCTCAGGAAACCCTTCCCATCAATATCGTTAGTAAACCACTGAGCTTGGTCACGCTCCAGTTGTTGTGAGATCTGTAAAGCCAAACATAAAATATATGTTTTAGACTGGATTGCCAATTTGTTAGTATGTAGTACTGTAGTTCACAAGTAAGGGTATTCCTGACAATGAATAGCAAACACTAACAACATAAATATATTAGTAATAAACTTAACTTACCCCAATGAGATCTCTCCCCAATGTGTAATCTTCATCATAACCTGCAAAGTCAAAAAGAAAACATGAATCTCAATTACACCCTTAATTTGCACCAAAAACAATATTGACTCCAACAGTATAATAGCATTTATATCTGAAGATTTAGACAACAGACTCATTTAAGTTGCATACCAATTGAGTGTTCCGGGGAGACCTGGAAAGATGAAACCCAGGCTGTGGTGTCAGGGCCAATTTCCACCGATGATATAACTGTTGGACCATCCCCACCAACGTATGGAGCTGTGTTAAGATCTGCATTGAGAACACACCAAAGCAATTAATTACATGGTCCTTACATGGTAAGGAATGGCATTCAAACTGTCTTCATCCTTTCTAGCTTGCCAAGACTACATTAGAGGAATCATACCTATATCTTCAGTGCTGTCTACGGTGCACTCCTGGGTCAATGAGTCATCCTGAATTCCTCTCATATGAACTCTGCTGGAATCTTCCTCACACATCTCTGTGTCCTCTGTCTTGACCTGGAAATGGCAAAATTCATTTAAAAAATCTGTAATTTTTCCTTAATCAACATGAACGTTTAGGACACAATTGCAAAATTGGCATTGCAAACAAAAAGTGTCAACAACTGAATTGCTTACCTTTGTCTTCCTTTTCAGCTCTCTTGATCTTGACCCTTTGTCTGAGAAAATAAACAATGTTGGGTTTAGATGTTATGTAATATATGCGATATAGGCTGCAGAAGATGCTGAAGTGGGTCATTAAAAAGTATGGGAAGCATGCACACCTTTCTTTTTGGGTGCTTCTGGCAGCATTTGGTAGACTCGCACAGCTCCGCAGCCCTTGTTGATGCTCTGGTCTTTCACCTCCTCAATGTCAGGTAGGGAGTTCATGGCACAGCGGAAATTTGCCTTCCATGTTTTGGGATCTGGCTGAGTCAAACCCGGCTTGTATTTCCCTGCAATGAGATTTTAAAACCAATTAGTCTACATCTCTGTTAAGGGTAAAACTTAGAAACTTGCAAAACAAGGTACAAAAATAGATCTGCTTTGATAAAGTAATGTCACTAACCAGTGTGAATAGCCCAGCGCTTGAAAAGGCAAGCATCCTTGTCCACCTGCCAGCCATGTCGAGCAGCATGCTTCCAGGGAATGGAAAATATCTTCTTGTCCTACAATAGGTAAAATAAAATAAAAAGCAGTGAGTAAAATATGCATAAAATATGCATTCATGTCATAATAACCATAATGGATCAGATCCATAACTAGTTCAAGTAATTACTTGAATGACATAAATGTAAGCTACTTTAGTATAGGGCATACCTTATCCACCCACATCAAACCATCGATGACATTGGAATCGATTTCGCGCTCCAGCCAGGGTCTCATGCGCATTCTGGATACAGGCATGGCTTCTGAAATAAATAAATAAATAAATAAATAAATAAATAAATAAATAAATAAAAAACATAAAAAAAAAACTTTGAGACTTCAATGTCCAAATACAGGCCCACGAGAGTTTGCGTAGATTGCACGACGGTTCATGACAGGGAAGTGGTCAAGTCAAGCACTGTGCAGATAACAAACGTATGTTTTACACACCTACTAACCTAATTAACCTACTAACTTCATATGCAAAGTGTCTTGCTAACACAGACAAGCGTTTTCTTGCAATAAAAAACCGTCGAAATATTTTATACATAAAAAACTGTAGCCTGTTTAATCCTCGCAGCACAGTGCAAACATGAATAAAATTACAGCGAACATCAACACCTTAATAACTTGCAATTTATCATATCCCGCATTAACAATTGCTAGATTGCTTAAGTGACTTAAGTTTGTGAAACTTACCACTGTCAACGAGCGATGTTATTTCCAACTGAAACTGGAGAAAAAGTATAATCCGTTCAAAGACACTTGCACGTCCGCAGTCTATCGTCTCACTACGTCGTTGAGAAGCTTGTCAGTGTTTATATACGCAGGAGTGGGGCTTTCCTGACGCTATCATACAACAGGACCAAAGAAACCGGTCGTTCTACTGGCTTTGCAAACTACGTACGCATGCGCACATTATATGCGCGCGACTCGAACTCAGGCCGGCTGATTTCTCGGAAATCATGCTGTTGTGCACCAAGCATGCAGCTTCTACAGACGATGTGGTGTGTGGGAGTAGAGTAACTCGTAATACCTCGTGCTCAATAAGACTTCCTCAAAGACAAAACGTGAACCCAAATATTATTATCAGGTCCAAGTAATGCAATAATTACAGATAACTTAGAAAATAGGACAACATAGTGCATACTCTGCATGATTTACACTGCATAGGCTATTTACAAGTTACAGCAATTGACACGTAGCCTAACTGGCAACTGGTTATTTTGGCCATCGTAGTGCAACATTTTTTTTAAATATAGCCTATCCCAATTGTGTATTTACTTGATATAATAGGATACAGCTAAAATATAATTAATAACAATGTTTAAATAACGTTAATGTAGGGATATATCATTATGATGTTTCTATTTCTGTGCGTTCACTTGGCATTATAGCCCATAGCTTGTTAATAATGTAATTAAAACAACGTTATATTGCTCATATGGCTTAGCCTGATTGCACTTCAGTCTGTTTCATGCACACACAGACAAACTGCATCCTTGAAGTGATCCATTTCCGAGAAATCCCCATGTAGGTTTAATTATATTCCAACAGAGGGCGGCAGTGAGGTACTTCACATAGTGCCCAATATACGGCTCTGACTTCACACAGAAACGTATCCTATCACTGGGCTATTTTGATCGCTGGCTTTACAATAAGCTACCTCACAATCTCTCTTGTCAAGGATTCAGTTTTGTTAGTTTTTTTTTTTTAATAGATTTTTGTATTTGATCGAGCTACTTGCTTGAGCTATTTATTATTATTATTAGGTCATTATTAGCCTATTGTTATGACTAGGCTTGTCATTGATTGTTGACTGTAGATGGTAAAATTATCAATAAGTGCAATTTTACACACGATTTCAACCCAAAGTGTAGGCATTTTTTAAAGACATTCCGTAGTCAAGCAAAAGAATGACATGTCATTGTGGCAGAGCATCATCGACAGTTGTGCGGAGCAAATGGAAGCGTGGGTGTTTTCCTTGGGAATTTCACAGAAGTCACATGCGCTGGGCTGGGGTTTCCCAATATGGGTATTCCAGGGACCTTTCCTTTCGTGCTCTTCTCACTTTTTATTACAGGACAGACACAACAAAAGGAATAAAAGCCGACAAAAGAGACTTTAGTTTTGTTTGGTTTAACGCAAAAATGCAAAAGACGATCAAGTTACGGAAGTGGTATCTTGCTCCGTGAAATCAGCTGCGCTGCAGAGTAAAGAACCAGGGCTACGTCTGATGGTTTCAGTTAGCCTACTGTAAGACATCAAACCGAATAAAAAATCGCATTTGACAGGAGTGTCAACCTCTAGCCTACAGCTCCTAGGAATTTCAGTAGCAGACCAAGCCCATGTGTAGGCTACATGGCGTTTCTGTTGTGTTCCAAACTTATTCAAGCACCTAATCGTGCACCAGGTGCAACCTCCTATAGGCCTATGAGCTACATATTTCATTCTGCTCAGTGTGATTTTTACATTTTTGATGATCTAGTCTACACTTTTAGGTGACAGCACAAACAAGTATATTATGATTGACATTTTTTTTTTTCTTAAATGCTACTTCTGCCAGGGCTTGGGCTGTTGCCATATTGCAGGGCATCCTGTGTCTTACTCAGCTCTTATTTGTCTGCAATGCTTAATAAGATAGGTGAATGCAATAACCCTCATGGTGGCAGCCAAACAGCTGCTCAGATCCATCCATATGCAAGGTTTTGTGACAAACCTGGGAAACCTGGGACCTGGTGGTGGACTTCCCACTACAGGAGCATGAAGCCCTATACTGCATGTCTATTGTAGGCCAGTGGTGTCCAAACTAAGGCCTAAAGACCAATTGTGGCCCTCTGCTCTCTTTCATGCGACCTGCCTAAAGTCAAACTAGGATGTAATGTGACCCATCCATCGCACATCATAGTTTCATTACTGGTGATACTGCAGCGCACAGTTACGATTGAGGTCTGTTTTGGTTAAATGGCGATAAGAAATTGACAGATATAATGGCGATGAGAAATTACTTTCGCATCACGTCTCTCTAATTTTCCCATTTTTATTGTAGGCCTAGCCTATCATGGTAAATTAAAGATTAACGCATATGAACGACATTTTCAGGACAGCTCTGTGGCTATGTAGCCTGGGAATGCCCATGCTGCCTTGTGCGCTCATTCCGAACTGCACGGCAGCCTGGAACTAATCAAAGAACGGGGAGAGACAGCAAGACGATGCGTAAACTTTTGGACAAACAAAACCTGAAGTCCCTTATGAGAAAATGTATAGGTGGTCCCCAGACTAAATCTCACTTGAGATTTAGGCTGGTGTTAGTCAGGCTAGTGGCTATGCACAATCTCTTCCAATTCAGCAAAGCCAGTGTAGACATGGTTTTCCATTCTACGTAGCTACCTTTATTCCAGAATGCATTAAATGTAACTCATCATTTTCCGGAAGTATTAGACCCTTAAATGCAGTATGTTATGGCTGTCATCTGTCATTATAGGGTCATTCTGTGTCAACTCAAGGAGATTAGGGGAGGATGGCTTGAATACCAGAATCTTTTGAAACTCAGTATTCATTTTGTTTTATGTCATGGGTCATCAAACTAAGGCCCACGGGCTGAGTCAGGCCCTCCACCCCTCTTTGTCTGGCCCCTCTGACCCCCCTACTTGAACCCTATCAAGCGATCCCCAAAAGTGGTCATGGCCTATTATTTTTAACTAGCTTTTTGGCAAATAATAACATGTCTGCATGCAATTTTTTTCAATTAAAAATGTAAACTTAGATCAGTCCTAGTGGCAAAGAAAATCCCATGCCTAACGCTGATCACCACCAAAATTTGTCCCATAATACCAAATCCGTTCAGTACTTTTTAAGTTATCTTGCTAACAGACAAACAAAGAGATAAACAGACAAACTCGACTGAAAACATGATTTCCTTGGCGGAGCTAATAATTAGGTTGTGGTCCAAAAATTCTCCAAACAGGCAACTTATACAGTATAATCCCAAAAAGGTTTATTCATGATGCCGGGGGCGTGTTACAAACAACAGCAAGTTCAAGTAACAAAACCTGAATGCTCTTGGGTGAGCCTACTTTTTATGCAGGTTCATCTAGATAATTACATGGTCATACAGAACTCACATGATCCATTATCTTCTTTGTTGTATTTGACATGTCTGCACAAAATCATGGACACTTCCTTGGTCAGCTCATGGGTGTCACATGCTGGCTCACCTTGTGTTATTAGACAATAGTCTCACCACACATAACACACATTAATACACACATCCCTCAGCTACTCAAGCTATGGTACACCACTCCACTGGACTTGTCTTGTTGGTTAACCATTACCTTTCTGCAGAGCTAGGGAGGATGACTAATTGAGAGCCCCTAGCCTCATACCCACAGACATAACAAAGACAATCCCATGTTTCCTATTAAAGGGTCGCAGCAGAGAGGAACATTAAGGGAATGACTGAGGTTGCTATATGTTGTACACAGGATTAAACTATTGACACTATATAGTTAAGAATATCTACTAAGGTGCAAAACCATTAATATGTTAGGGACAATACATGTTCACTTATGAATAATGAATGTTATTTACACTTCTAAGTAATATGAACTAAATGATTAATCTGTAATATCATTAAGACTTGGAATTGTGTTAAAATTCAGAATTTTCCCGACAAGGTCTTATATTTATGCAATCTGGTAATTCAATATTTTTATGTTATGAATGAACAATAAATGCTTCATATTTAATTCTGAGGATCTCTCTGCAATGGTCTTTTATATTCATGTTGACAGTTAATAGGCCTATAATTACTAAGATGTTCTTCCTCCTGTTGTTTTTAGCATTTTTCAACTTCTACAGCCTTTTATTGAGCCTGTCCCAACTTTTTTGAGACATGTTGCAAGTAATGGAACTTCAAATGAGTGTATATTCCCCCCAAAACAATAATTTTACACGATTTCAACAGTGAATATGTTGTCTTTGTGCTATTTTCTATCAACAGTTATGGCTTGCATGTTTTGTTTTTATGTTCAATTTTTAAGCTGCTGATCAGCCACAAACACCAAAAAGAGACAACCACTCTTACATGCCAGATGAGGGCATGCCAGATGGAGAGAAAGTAAAAGTATTATTCTTTATAAAATAGAGGTAATCACTACCCCAAAGTTTATAAATAGCGTTATCTGCCAGTTTGCAAATTCAGTAGTTATACCAAATGCTGTCGTTCTTACCTCAGCACGCTGCAGCCTCAAAGGACAGGGATATGGGCTTACTGACTTTCGATTTTTCCTTTAAGACATCCCAGTAGTCTATTATAGCCTACATGGCTATCACCAAAACATATTCTTTTTAAAAAATATGATAATTAAATTCCTTACAGTAGATCAACCTTACA
The DNA here is from genome assembly GCA_030264315.1 of Sardinella tawilis. Classification (NCBI taxonomy): domain Eukaryota; kingdom Metazoa; phylum Chordata; class Actinopteri; order Clupeiformes; family Clupeidae; genus Sardinella; species Sardinella tawilis. Next base: position 1,819,547 of record JASCQY010000388.1, on the reverse strand, counting down.
ACTGCTTGATTTATCTTATACATAATGCCGGGCTTATCATATTTGATACAAACATTTCTGAGACCCATTACATCATCATAACATACAAACTTTGCATAAAACCTTTTTGTATAGGCCTACAATCTGGTACTTGTCATCTGCCCCATTGTGAACTTTTTGCCCTACAACAATTCTGACATAATTTTTAGAATTCAAAATAGCCGAATATCATAATATAAATAAAGATCTGATAATGTAAGTCAAGAAATGGGTCATAAATATGTAAAATAAAATCTAACCACAAAATGATTTTATACATTTTTTTACAATAAACACTTACTTTGTATAAAAAATACTTTTTTTTATTTTAGATTGAAATAAAATTGAGCAGAAAATGAGCAGAAAAGTAAGGTAAGTAGTAAGGTAGTAGCCTAAACCCCTCATGGTCAAAGTTATTTTTTATGTTACAGTATATACATTATATCTGTCATAGTCCATAGTAGTGTTTTGCAGTTACACAATTTGCAGATTGGAATATGTTATTTACAAATAACAAATAATTTGACTCAGAATTCATAGATACAGCAAATCACAGCAAAGAAATCCCTCACTTTCCCCATGTGTTCTGATGAAAATGCAGTGTTCACCTCTTTCTAAAAAGGGACAGGTATGCAGAGATGTATTAGCCTGGCTAACACCAGCCTAAATCTCAAGTGAGATTTAGTCTGGGGACCACCTGTACATTTTCTCGTACGGGATTTTAGGTTTCGTTTGTTTAAAATTTCGCGCATCATCTTGCCATCTCTCCCCATTGTGTGATTGGTTCCCAAATTCAAGCAAAAATTTTCGCCATGGCTCCAGGCTGCCGTGCAGTTCGGAACGAGTGCGCAAGGCAGCATGGGTATTCCCAGGCTAGAGATGTATAGTAATGAAATAGAACTACTTAAGGACTGTACTTCAGTACTAAAATGCAGTATCTGTGCAGTATACTTTTTTTTCTCCTACTTCCACTTTTACTTCACACCAAATTTTTGATGAATGTAATACTTTTATTCCAATTTTTTTCCAATTTACTTTTATAAAAATGTTCTGCATCCTACCAAACCCAAACAGGGTTAAAGGAGAACGCCGGTGCGTCTGGACCTACATTCCTGTGGAAGCAGTGGTCGAGTACAACGAGCTGACAAAAAATGAGCCGAAACGATGCTACCTGAACGAAGTTATGGCAGTTTTAGCGAGGCAGCAAAATAGCGTAGCTATGGGGGCAGGCAGTTTACATAGCATTTACTAGATGCCTGCCCTCATAGCTATGCATAGCTATTTTGCTGCCTCGCTAAAACTGCCATAACTCCCTTCAGGTAACTGCTTTGTGCAAACTGCTATGCACAAAGATGCCAATGTAATACAAAGGATTTTTTTTGTAGTTGTCATTATTGTTCCAAATTTCATGTGCTGCCTGGTTGTCTCATTGCAAAATGAAAGACAAGGATGGGAAAAGGCAGTTGTTATTACCCCAATTGCATTAAATGCCTAATGTATCAAATATGATACAACAAAAATAGTGATTAATGCCTAATATGTCATATTTGATACAATCAAAAACATATTTGCAAGTGACTTTTGTAAAAACATTTAAGATAAAAAAGTAGAATTTTTGCCCATTATTTTAGGGTTCAGACATTAGAGGGTTTGGGCCTCCAGTATGTCAATAAAAAGATGGAAAAGTGCACTCCCGTAGGCCTAGGGCTTTATAAATATTTTAAAAAGCCTTTATTAAACACTGGCTACACGCCTATGCGTCTCAACAATCCTGACATCATGTCTTTATCAGGGATACAGGTTGATTGACACCAGACTTTTCCCTTAAAGGAGAAGTTCGGTGTGAATCAATCCATAGCCCTGTTGTTAGAGGTCACTGAATGTTGTCTGTAGCAAAAAGAAAAAAAAAATTGATGCAACATAGGCCGAGTTATAAACCAATAACTATTGTTAACTGAATGGGGCATAGCGAAATGAAGCTGAAAGTATGACGCTATGCCCCATTCACTTAGTGGTAGTTGCCCGGTTCGTTATTCGGTCTATGTTGCATCAATTTTTTTTCGTTCTTTTTCCTATGAACAGCATTCAGTGACCTTGAACAACAGGGCTATTGGTTGATTCACACCGAACTCCTCCTTTAAAGCTCTTCTAACTTGTCTGCATCTGGCTGTGACAAAATGACTCTTTGATAAGCAACTTTAGTAGCACCCCATGCTTCAAGTGTTGATGGTGTAATGCAATGGGCTAGGTAAGGGTCTGCAGCATTGCATCCTTTCCAGTGGTATCAAGGTAAAGACAGGAATATACAGTGCTTCAACACCAGAGCCACCAAACGCCACATACATCTGCTCATCTTCATGATCTGAGAGATAACCCTGTGCCATTTTCTAAATAGAAAGTCTTTAGTTTCTACCTCTTTATTCACCAAGTTTCACATGGTCCTCCCCACAATGGCCTCTCATTGCTCTATCCGTAAATGCACTATGCAGTGGAGGGGTAGGTAGCCTACAGTGACACAGTACAGAAGTCATTCACAATGTGCACTAATATGATGCTTTATGATCAATGAAAAGTCTATCAGACAAATCTTGTGCATCTGGAAATCGCTGCTTTGTTTGGCTTTTTCCCCTCTCATATTGATTACATAAAGTAGGCTGACATGTTTTCTCTGAAAAAAAAAGCAAAAACAAAAAAACAAGAAGCTCATAGTGTGACAGGAAGTGGGAGAAGGGGTGACTACACATGACTTATTGGGCTCTCATCTGGTCATATGAGGACACAATAATAGTCCAAGTTATATAGGCTACCAGGAAAACAAGATATGAGGAAAACGGAGAGGTTGAACATACAAGTTCCATAGGGATTTCTATGTTACTTTGATTGTCACTTGACTTCTGATAGCCAAACTGTTACTCTGTGAAAGAAAAATACCTGCTATTTTTTGTTTTATCCATCTAGCTCTTAAATAGTCCTGTAAGACATACTAGTCTACTGATTACACAGAATCCCTTGATTGAAATGTTTAAAGCAGACAAATGGCTTCAACATCCCAGGCTTTATAGGTGAACTAAATTGGGCTGTGGATAACATATCCTTTCCACTCACAGAAATGTACTAACCTGTGCCCTGACGTTATCTCCTGCTGAGACCTCTACTCATCTGACACTGTGCGCTCCAATAGTTGGAAAGTAAACACGCGAATTGTCCCTAAAATCTGTTATTGCTCCTTACCCTTACAAACTCTTTGCTTTAAATCCTTAGGTCTAAAATCTAAATATCTCGCCTACACATAGACTTACGTAGCCCTATTATCAATTCCCATTCAGTCAGTCACCACAGCATCCATATCGGGCTGTAAAGAGTTATCAACGTGAGACCTTGGAACATGCGCATCTTCACCTGACGCAAACCAGGCTACTGATTCTGTTTGCTTCTTCTGCTCAAAAGTGGCCGATTTAAACGAACGTGTAGATGTCTAAAATGGTCCATTTTTAGGTCGTTAATTCTATCCAGGTTATACATCAGGCTATAACCTGCACCAAGTCGTCTTGCGGAGACAGCGGTTATGCTATCATACCAACCGGCACCAAAGCTGAACGCACTGACGCGAGCCCACTAGCTGTAGTATTACTCGGTGATTCTCAAGGCTAATCTCCCAGATTGTCCGGGAGGTGCTGCAGTCGATGCTGCAATTTTAGGCACAACTCCATCAGGCTGTGTGCTGCGACAGCAGACCCAATGAGAAAGAGATGCTTGCATTCGTTCTGGTGTCTGGGTCTATTTGGATTATACTAGGTGAGTCCGGCATTATTTCCTCAGAAACATGGCCAATGTGCTGCACACCCGATTCTGTTTATGGGAGGCTGTAACACATCGTTGCGTGGAGTAGGTCAGGCCATACGTTACAACCCCTAAGCTTCTCGATTATTCATCTCAAATGACAAGGATATTCTTATTTGGCTTTTTATCAGCTTAACATGGATAACCTTGACAATGTGACATTGGTGAGTAGGCTATTCATTTCCTCTCCCATAGGTTTGCCTTTTTGGCGACACCGCGGCTTTAGAAGGTAGAATCGCCTTGGTAACATTGTTTGGCGATTCTCCATTTTATAATCAACTTTTATTTATCGTGTTGGAGATATGTGTCATCACAGGTGTCATCTGTATAAAAAAAACAGGTTACGGTGTCGGTTTGTGACTAACTAGACAAGGCTACAGGCCTGGAATTATGGAGGCACATCATCTGAGATATGCCATGCCTTGAAATGAACCATGGCCTCTTTCAGGAGGGGGTGGCACGTTTGCATCACTTCAGTGTAGTTAGTTGATCGAGAAATGTAATGGTTACACAAAACATTTAATTCATTCGATTTCTTGTTTGTGACTTGGGTGCATCCACTGCTTTGAAGTAAGGTTAGCCAATTCACTAAGCCTCTTATAAGCTGCGTCGTCACATAGGCAACAAATGTACCGTGCCATAAGTGTTGTTTATTGCATGTAGGTGTTGGTACCTGTGATTGCAGCACTGACAATGAAAACATTTAAACAAAATAAAGCTCTGACAGTTCTTTAGAGGCTCATGCCGGCATATGCAAGGACATGGTTGAAGCTAATCTATCTCCGACATTGTTTCTGTGACGTGCTCCTGAACGCAAAAGAATTTCTATCTCTGATTGGTGGAGCTGTCCATTGGAGAGGGGTCCTGAAATACTGCGGCCGGTGCGGTTGAATCCAGGGGGAAACGCAAACCTTTATTTTAGCCAACAGCGTGTTATAGGATTTTGTTTGACGTTATTTGCTAATATAGGCTATATATTTTGTCGTTTGTAGAAAATATGTGTTATAGAATAGCTTTTCTCGAATCGGATAACGAATCTCGATGTAGCCTTTAGGCTACTGACCTAATGAATGGTCGCCTCAGCATTTCCAGCTGACATTGTAGCCTAGCCTTTCTCTGGCATTTGTCAGACTGGTTCATCCATTATGTAGCATTTGGGCCTTATCAAGGGACAAAGAGGCAAACCTGTTCTCTTTTTTCCACTGTCAATAATTAAGATCCGAGGCTGAGGCGAGATGAGGGCAGCTTCGTCTTAATTTTACACCGTTTTAAACATCCAGTGTCCCATATGAGATGACAGAATGCATGATGGAGTAAAAGGGATGTTTTTTTTAGATACAAGCATTCCACCTGTGACAACTACAACTTAATAGGCTGTTCTAAGTGTAAAGTATCCCTAACATGGTCGCCTATACTGTATAATTTCCTGTGTGATTACAGAGGTTCACCATGTAAAGTGTAGACCACATAAGACAAATCAGTAGCCTGTATTTGGATTGTACAGTTCAAAGCAGGTCACATTCTCTTGGCATTGCATTTCTTGTTCAGTTAGATCTAACACTGAATAATGGCTGCAGGCTCCTGATTCTTCATGAGGCATAAGAATAAGGTCGTCAGTAGTGTCAAATATATGAGAAAAAAATGTATATATCTTTGCAGCCCCCCAATGACTTCTACATTTATTTATAATTGTCTACTAGCATTTGCATTCAAGCCTGTGTGTGTGTGTGTGTGTACAGTATGTGTGTGTGTGTGCGTCTGTGTTCGTCTCTGAAATATATACCCTTGGGCGGGTATAGGTGTGAGTAAACGTGTGTACGTAAGCTGAGACACTGTGTACAGTATCATACATCCAAGGAAAGGAAGCACCATGGTTTAAGGAGGGGGAGGGGGATGGGGAGGAGAGGAGGAGGAGGGGGGATGGAGCATGGCTGGAGCATCTGCTGAGGGTGGTGTGATACGGTGGCCTACTGAGCACACACTGAGCCTGCGCATTTGCCTCCTTGGCTCTATGCATGTAAGCTCACAGAGGTGAGGGGTAATCGCAGGTTTGCTGAGGGCAATTTAAGATTTACCCGTCCCCAGACACACACGGCACACTGACACTGACTCTCTCCCACGCCTGTAAGTCTTTTACCTGCATTTTTTTGCTTTTGGTTTGCTTTTTTTATAGGAAAAAAACTGCTAGCTAACAGCTTTAGCTGACATGACCCAGTGGTAGCACTCTTAATTTTTTTCAGTGCCCAAATGATCACTTGCATTAATAAATGCTACATTTGGCATTACAAAATGCATTTTCAGAAATCGGGACGATGTTAGTCTTTCTAGTTTGCTTTTATGAGAAATGAGAGCAGCCTAGAGAGAGAGAGAGAGAGAGAGAGAGAGAGAGAGAGAGAGTGAGAGCGAGAGCGAACGACTTTAAATATCAAGGGCAGTGTGTGGGGGTTACTGCCGTTCATTCGTCTCTGTGCTAATAGGCCATAATCCCTGGGCCAAGGAGCCTAATTGTTCGTGACGCCGTGCAGATGGGGCAAGGGGGTGGGACCCAGGCGCAAGTGTATGAGGGATGCCTTTTCCTTGACATTCTAAGTCAAAGGTAACAGCCCTCTCATTCACCAGCATGATCAGGTGGGGTGGGGGTGTGTGGGCGTCGTCATCAGAGGCGCGTCTCATTCGCTTCTCCACATGTTGTGTCTGTGGCAAAGTTTTGGATCAAAACCTCATTGACTCCTCATTGCCTGGCAGCACTATCTGGTGTGATATGGATATTTTTGGACAAATGATTTCAAAATGCACAGCAACACAGACTTTTACTTCCTGTATCACTGGCCCTTGCTTTCTAACATGCCAAAAGCACTAAAAAATGCATGTTTGAGTTCATGTTATTTGTGTTAATGGGTGTGTTGTTATATTTTTAATGTAAAGTGAATCAACACCAAAACTGTTTCTGTGGAAGAGCCTGTTAACAATAGTGAGTTAGTATTGGTGTAATTAGCAATAGTATTAATATTGGTGTCATTAGCAAATTCTGTCTGATGTGCCAGCATTAACCAGGTGCCGCAAAACAATGTCAGCTATTTGATGGCCATTGCAATTAATTATTCAGCAGCTGATAAAGCAAGAAGAGTTAAATTAAACACTAACATATCAAGATAGAATTGATCCCTTCACGTCTATATACACCTGCATAATAAGGTTGAATATTTCTAATTGTTTAGGATAAATTATGGCATACAGGCACACATTTAGTGCATGTATTCAGTTAAAAGATTTGCATGAATTAGCTCTCATCAAGCATGCTATACATGACCTGGTTCTCCTTCTCCACGACACATAAGGTCTTCTGATTTGTCATACTTTCTTCTTTGCAGTGAAACAGTGCTAAGAACAGGAACAGTGCATCAGCACTGCAGACAATGATCCACTTTAGCAATCTCTGCTGTAGATTTTTAGTGTTATTGTGGTTTTAAGTGTGTTTTTGCCAAGGTGTTATAATGTCCAGAGACCAGTTTACTTAAGTGTAATTATCATGGTGCCATTATTGGGTGCCTGATATTATTATAGGCCTATGTCTGTTTTATTGGTGATTGTCAGAGTTGGGGAAGGTGCATGTAAGCCTTTCAAAGAGAAATATAGTTGCATTAGGCCTAACTAAAGATACTGTCATTTCAAATCCAAAGCAAAAAGTGATGCATTGTCATATATCATGACATTATGGAAAACAAAGTGACAAAATCAAGGTGTTCAGACCAGAGATGGGAAGTGATGAAGTGTGAACAAGTACTGTACTGAAGTAGCATTTTTTTTAGGTATCTGTACTTTACTGGAGTGTTCTGACATCTTTGATTTTGATCTTTGACCCTTACATTTTAACTGAAATATCTGTACTTTTTGCATTTTTACATCTTTACTTCCTACATTTCCAAATCAAGCTCAGTACTTGATGCATTTTTCAATTCATGGCAGTCAAGGTTGATTGCAAAATGAATGGATGTGACTCAGAAACAAGGTTTAGACCTACATGTCATGATAAAAGTAAAATGTATCCAGTGCTTTAACAAAAAATGTAGAAAAATAAATGATATTAGTATGTATTATATTATACATTAAGTAAGGAATAACAGCCGACGAGGTGTGCTGTTATACGGAATTAATGAACGAGGTGGAAGCGTTACTTCACG
>JASCQY010000388.1:1758649-1775322 GCA_030264315.1 Sardinella tawilis | reverse complement strand
TCTTTTTAATCTGTCAATTTGACCAATTGACTTTTTCTTCACTTTATCTCTCACCATCTCTCTCTCTCTCTCTCTCTATCTCTCTTTTCTTTCATTCTCTCTGTTTCCCTCCATACTCGCTTGTTTTTCACAGTCACAAACTCGGTTCACAAATGCCTCTTAAAGGCTCCTCCCCAGTGCTCCAGCAGCCATGGGCACGGCGTGTTTGAGCAGCAGCACCAGTATCAGCAGCAGCAGCAGCAGCCAGCAGCAGCACAGACCCACTGCATGCTGGGATAGGTGCAGCAGAGGCTGTGGGGTGGCTCGTGTCTCTGCAGCGCTGCCAACATGCCCGCACCGTGCTGCAGTCATATGCCTGCTGGCACGGCGCCATGGCAACCCGACTCCCCTCGGGAGGGAACAGTATCTCTGTCACAGACAGTCAGCCTGACCAGAATAGTAAATAATATGCCAGAGGCATGGAGAGGAAGGCCATTGGCGAAGGCAGTGGAACAAACAAATACCTGCAGTTATCTCTCTCTCTCTCTCTCCCATCTCACGCTAAATACGACCATGGAAATTTTTTGAAGAGAGTACTCAGGTTGTGAACTTAAGACCGGATGTTGGAGTGTTTTGTAAAAAAAGAGAGAGAGAGAGAGAGAGAGAGGAAGCTGATAACTGATGTTGTGAAGCACACCCCATAGATATGGACACACATGACACACACCTCTTCAGCCGTAACTAAGTAGTTACCATTATTAGATATTACTCCTAATTGGCAGTGATGCTATGACTGAATTATTTTAAGATGAATCTACCTATCTTGCTCAGATGCCCCCCCCCCCCTCCTTTTTTTTTTTGTTGTGTTCTACTTTACCACCCCCTCCCCTCCCTCACCCTTTGGAGTTCACCTGATCTACTGCTAAGGTAGTGTAAAGTTAGACTGTGTTCTGGCCTGGCTGGAGCAGTCACAGGTTATTGGTGCAGAAAAGAGATGCCAGGTCTTTTTATAGGATACTACAACCAGAAATAAAGTACCGCGAACCGAACTGGAGTAATGCGTGGGAAGGGGCCGCACTATTTTATTACGGCTCCGAGGTTAGCGTCGTACATGCTGCGGCTGGGCCTCAGGGCGGACTGGCAGAAATCTTGCGAGTGTGTGCAACATCTGCACTTTTCCCGGAAGTGTGTCAGAACTGGATCAGCTTGCCATGAAGGAAGGGGTATCTTGAGCCCCTGCAATTTAGATAAGCAACCCGTTGGCAGAATGTAGTCGGCTTGTCAACAGGTTTTTATTGCTGATCCTTTTGAGCGAGCGCAAGCCCAGGAAGAGAAAAGGCAGGGGTTGGAGCTCGAGATTTTCATGTAATGCATGAGCTTTCATCACATCTGCCACAGTCATGCGGATAATGTGGTGGTGCAGTCGATGCTGTTGTGACAGGAACATTGTGACATCTGAATCAGCCCCTGAGCAATTTCCGTAAAGATTGCTTCCATTCTTTGCAATGTGGGAGTGCGAGCTGTTTGTATGTATGCAAGTGTGTGTGTGTGTGTGTGTGTGTGTGTGCGTGTGCGTGTGCGTGTGCGTGTGCGTGTGCGTGTGCGTGTGCGTGTGCGTGTGCGTGTGTGTGTGTGTGTGTACATGCGTGCATGCATGCATGCATCAGCCCCCAAAGTGCGAGTGCTGCTGGTCTTCCTTGGAGATTCCCTCCTCTCTTGTTTTGTGTGCGAGACCCTGGCTCCAGGCCCGCTGTGGGTCTGCGAGGAATTTCCCGACGATGAATCCACACAGAGGGTTCTCCCCGCAGGCGAGCCCCGGAGAACTGTGCCACTCTTGTTCCTCCCCTGACAATGACCCCGCTGTCTTTCTCTCTCCCCCTTCCCCACCCTCTCATCTCCGCAGGACAACCATCTGTAACCTTTACACCATGCCTCGGATCCCTGAGCCAGTCTGGCTTGCCATGATGTCTGGCACACCAGAGAAGAATCAGCTGTGCAACCAGTTCATGAGGGAGCTCGCCTTATTGATGGAGCAGGCCTCTAAAAATCAGTTCAGTAAAAAACGGGCTGTTTGAGCCCCCTCGCCTACATCCATTGACAATACCGTGTGCATACTCACTCGCACACATCCCTAGCCGAGATGTCTTGTACTGACCAAGATGCGCTGTCTATCTTGTCCCTTTTATTTATTTATTTATTTATTTATTTTAGATTCCTTCCTGCTCTGATCACAGCCGTTTTGACCAATCACCTGGCGTGGGTGCCCACCGTCATGCCCAACGGTCAGCCACCCATCAAGATCTTCCTGGAGAAGCATTCATCTCAGAGTGTGGACATGCTGGCCAAAACACACCCCTATAACCCCCTCTGGGCCCAGCTAGGTAAAGCCTCCGCCTGGGAACATTTAGCTTGTGTTTTTCAGCGACTGTAATTTGACCCGTGCAGAAAAAGAAAAATATAACAAACTTTGAATAGCTTTAATGCAAGGAGGTTTATCTCATTCATTTTCATGAAGGTTTGCATTATTATATAGCTTTATGGAAAGCATAGGGCTGACTGTTCTTACAAACGTCCGCTTGTACTGGTGAGCCCATCTGGGATGGTTTAAGAAAGAGTAGTGTGATTGCCACCTAGTGGCAGAATTTAAAAGTGCCGGTACAGAAACTTGTCAATGGCTGATGTATAGAAAGTGTCATGTATAGAATATCGTCACTAGCATCACATAATTCATCCCGTTTCGATTTTGTCAACCAAATTAATGAAATCCTGAGCCCAATCAAACCATAACTAATACCATTCCATGCACGTAGGTGACCTGTACGGAGCGATCGGCTCTCCGGTGCGGCTGTCTCGGACGGTGGTGGTGGGCCGACGGCAGGAGCTGGTGCAGCGGCTGCTCTACGTGCTCACCTACTTCATCCGCTGCTCGGAGCTGCTGGAGACGCACATGCTGGACAGCGTGGAGGACGAGGCCATCGTCATGCCCGGCTCGCTCATCACCACGTCGCTGCGGCGGGGCGAGGTGGAGGAGTCCGACTACGTGCTGGTCACCGTGCACAAGCCCAGCGGGGACTACCTGTCGCAAAGCGTGACGGCGTCGGCCGAGGCGCCCGAGCCCGGCAGCTACCCGTCGGACACGCACAGCATGCAGAGCAGCACCTACACGGATACGGACACTTGCCTGGGCCCCGACGATGAGGCTCCCGGTTCGGCCTCTCAAAGCGGCAGTGTCGCCATCACGCACGGCATCCACTGCACGCAGGCCAGCGCGCACACGCACACGCCGCACACGTTCGGCACCGTTCCCCTCATCCGTACGGAGGACGTCAGCGAGCCGACGTCGTGCAAAGAGATCGGCAGCCCGCGCGTGGAGGCTCGGGTCGAGACGGTTGTGTGCGTGGGCTCCACCTCGCCCAGGGAGCCGACGCTCATGCTGGGCCCGGAGAGAGACCTGGAGCAGGAGGACGAGGGGTCAGACACGGGGGCCCGACCCGAACCGGACCTCCCCCTCAGCCAGGAGGAGCCTCCGACGGGCGGCATCGGCATCAAGGTGTTGCGCTCGTGCGGGATCCCGCTCGAGAAAAAGCCCCCGGACAAGAGCCTGGTCGCGCCATACCTGTCCGACGACGAGGAGCCCGCCACCAAAGTCACCTTCCTCATCGGGGACTCCATGTCCCCGGAGTCGGACACGGAGAGCAGGCAGAGGAAGCTGGAGGAGGAGCTGAAGAAGCACAAGAAGCAGCTCAAGGAGAAGGAACACAAGCTGCAGCTACAGCAGCAGCAGCAGCAGCAGCAGCAGCAGCATAAGGTGAGTGCTGAGCAGAAGAGCGAACCCAAGTCAAATACAGGGGACCAAACGAAGACCAACGAGGGGCCCAAGGACACTCTCCCGCGCATCGCCAGCAAAATGCCCAAGTGGAGCCCGGCCCCGGAGGAGTGCATGGAATTGTTCGACGAGTATTTCAGCGACGACAACCCCGTCGAGACGCGGACTATTGACGACTTGTCCAAAAAGCAGGAGAAAAACCAGTCGGCTACTCCGCCGCAGCCGCAGCCAAACCAGTCGGTGACTCGGAGCGTGGAACTGTCCGAGGGGCAAAGCTGCAGAGACACTAGGGACAGCAGCAGTAGCTTCCACAATGCTAACTGTAGCGTAGACTCTTGTAAGTGCTGTCCTGCTGAGCAGGACAAGGGCATCGTCATTTCCGTTACCGTCCCCCAAGGGGACACCAACAGCGGGGACCTCAAGAAGGTGGCCCCGGTCAATGACTGGGAGATTCCACGGAACGAGAGCTCAGACAGCGCGCTGGGGGACAGCGAGAGCGAGGAGACGGGGCAGGAGCTGCAGCGGCACGAGGAGCCGTACTACAGGGACGATCCGGAGGAGTGGCAGGACGAGGTGGAGGTTCCATTCCCAGGGTAAGGACCGATGATTTTATGTCATTGTTAGATAATTGTTTGTTTACCTATGACTGTTTATGGATATGTGATGGCACAGCTGTGTAAATGTTGAAAAACTTTGAAGAGCTTTGAATAGATCTGTATCAGTGAATCTGGAATGGTTAGACATCATTTGTGTAAGAACATGTAGTATATTGCGTCACCTTATCACATGGTGTTGTGTGGTATTGATGTGGTTGATATGAAATTTATCCTTACAGGGAAAAGCTGGTGGAGAACTACTCAAAGCCAAACGTCGCAAACTTTGGGAGGTCCCTGTTTGGAGGATACTGTCCAACATACATCCCCGACTTTGTTCTACACGGCACGCCAAACGATGAGAAGCTCAGACAGTCTCTCATGTCTGACCTGGCACATACTGTGCAGGCAAGTCATCCTCAAGGCTGTGCTGTGCACTACCTGACAAACATGACAAAGTCCTGAACTCTCAAATTCTTCACATTCTTGATTATTTCAACCCATTGTCCTGTTCGAGGTCACTCAGTGTTGTTGGTAGTGGAAAGAACAATGAAATCTGGCACAACATAGGCCGAGTAGTGAACTGGCAGCTAATGCTCACTGGAATTTAAATGCAAAGGAATTTTCCTTCCTTTCCACTTGTTCGACATTAATTGACTTCACAATTGGCCGATTGGTACAAGTCCAGCCTTTGAGGGTTCAGCCCAGGGCATAGGGTTAGGGGAGACATTGGCAATATGTCATTTGCCAGGTACTGTGTGCCACTTTGCCACTTTGAGCGAACTTGGCCAGGCCTGTCACTACTAATCCATATTGATGAAAGCTAAAGTATTTGGATTGCACATGTTCTTGCACCGGTGCATGTGGTCATGTCTACTGGTATGTCCATCACAGCATCCAGTACTGGATGAGCCCATTGCGGAGGCCGTCTGCATTATAGCAGACACAGAGAAGTGGACGGTGCAGGTGGCCAGCAGTCAAAGGCGGCAGACCGACACCAAACTGGGGAAGGAGGTGCTGGTGTCCAACCTTGTGTCCAGTCTCCTGCAGTCAACCTATCAGCTGTATAAACTCAACCTGTCTCCAAACTTTGTGAGTGTCACGCGTGTGTCAGTTGTTGTTTGTTGCTGTTGTTGACTGAGTTGTGTTTGAGGCAACAATAGCTCTAACTTGTTGATATTGTTGTCTTTGTCACAGTGCATTATGCATTTGGAGGACAGGCTTCAGGAGCTGTACTTCAAGAGCAAGATGTTGGCAGAATACCTAAAGGGCCAAACCAGAGTGCATGTCAAAGAACTGGGCGTGGTTTTCGGGTAAGGATGTTGTTTTTTTTTTTTTTTTTTTTTTTTTCTTTCATCTTGAAAACTGTAGTGGAATAAAATGTCTACCCTATTTCTAATATAATTTATAATATGTATACATTGACTATGTGTCTCTCATCTTCACTTCTTTCTTGATTTTTTTTTTTGTTTGTTTTTTCAGAATTGAGTCCAGTGATCTTCCCCTGTTGGCGGCAATAGCAAGCACACACTCGCCATACGTGGCTCAGATACTGCTGTAGACCACACACAGTGGACAGATGGGTCCGTGGAGACACTTTGTGGAGCAGCAGGAACGGTGTATCTCTTCGTCCTGCTTATCAACTGTGTTCAGCCACAGACAGACAGACTGTGGGACTCACTATGGGCCATGGTAGCCCTGTAGGTCATGCCCAGCGTCTGGAAAAGGCCAAGGACCAGCTGCCTGCAATGGAGACAATCTGCCACATGGGGGCAGCCGAGGTCATTGCTCCCAGTGAGTGCTAGATTGACTATCACCACAGGTACTTTCACGAACTGTTAAGTTTCCTTATTTTATTTGACCGTTTTATCTGTTTACGTCTGCACATGTTTATTTTATTTTATTTTTTTCACAAAGAAAACTAGAAAGCCAAAGAGAAGTTGTCAAAGACATTCATCTCTAAACAAGGAAGGGACAGACTGACTACTTCCACCTCAGAGCACCTTTTGATATAGAAATGGTAGTAGTCCTTGCTGCACAAAATAGGAATAGGAGGTTTTAAATCACAGTATATACAAGTTGTCATTCGCTCAATTATGTCTTTCATGTTTTCAATGAAAATTTCATGCAATGCCCGACATGCCTGTTTTACTTTTAATGTCTGTCATTGTGGATTTTGACAGCATCTTGTATGGTTTTAGTCTTCACATTATCCAGTTGGTTCAGCACTACCTCAAATAAATGTGAGGATTCACAGCTGTATTTTTAATGACCCCAGAAATATTTAGGCCCCGATCAGTTTTTAATCAGTGTAATAGCAAACTTGCGCTTGTCAAATCCTTTGCTGTTTCTCAATTGTATGGTCACGCTTCAGGTGTAGTCCTAAATCACTTAATTCTGAATGCCATCAATTCAAATAACATGTATATTTCAAAGTGAAATGCTGAACTATTTTCACACTATACAATTTATACAGCTTTGCCACATTGTTTACTGCTGAAAGGCATGTGTTATAAAGAGAATAAAAGGATTACTATCATTAGACGGCAAGAACTTTTGAGAAATAATGACATGTTAATTTTATAAAAATGTAAAGGCAACTGCAACTGCAATTTGTGGATGAAGACATTTATTTTTTACAAACATTTTTAATGTCTGTTAGTGAATTCATGAATGATTTTTGTTTTGAGGTGATGTACCTCAGAGTCTTAATGGACATGTAGCATAATGTGGAAAGAAGGTGATGGGGAAATGTTATTTTCTTGGTTATAATGCATTGATTTGCTTCAGTGGATGATGTTTGGCTTATGCAAATTACATGAAATTCATTGCATTTTGTAAAACACCTATTTGCATTTGTCTAATGTATTTATATCTGCATACATTCTTTATACATGAATTCAGTTAAATTATTTAGAATGGTGTGTATTGGTTTATGTACATTGTATATATTGTTTTCAGTTTGTTTCCATTTATTTGTACATAATGTCTTTCAATATTGGATTATTTTTCTGTAATTATCCTTTCCCAATTTTCTGGGAATGTTGTGCAATAAAACATGCCAATATTATACAGTTACAGATGTGCTATGACAAGTCTACATTACATGGTGAAGTTAATCTACCTGTTGCTATTTCTTACTAAACTTAAACAAAAGCATAAGTATAAACAAATGCATTATAACTACGATTTATAGTTTGTGCTTGTCGAAGATTTTTTTTTTTTTTTAAATACACATGTATAAGGTATTTTAAACCCTCCAAAATAACTGATTCAAGCAGGCGACACCACTCCATTTCAAGCTAGGGGATTTATGTGAATCAGTGATATGCGATTATTAATTGAACTTGAATTACGCGATCCTTGGAAATGGGGGAAAACAGCTGATGAAAGTTGTCAAAGTGAAGAAAAAATTAAAACCATAGCTTTCTTTTACTGTCTATGCTTAGAACAGTAGGGAGAGATGTTTGAAAATGAAACCTCTTCTCGCGATGTTTTCAAGATGATGTGGGAGTGTGCTTCTCATGCTAGATAATGGAAAGTTGTTTTGGGGATATGTAGCCAACCCTGTAAACTACTACGCTAACAATCTAAGGAGTTGAAGCAAAACCAAGTATTCATATCTATTTTAAAATAATTTGGTGGGGACTACAAGCTGAAAGTGGTCAACGTTTTAAAATAACGTAATAAACACTTCCGTGTGGCTCAATAGAGGCTTTAGAGGACCAAGCTCTGACAGTCTCGTCGTCGCCAAGATTTATGGAAAAGACTGCTAATTTAGCATTGAGGAATTAGCTGAAGGACTGTTCGGGAGTCGCTTGTTGCTTGTAGAAGTGGTGTTTCACGCGACTCAACACGTAGCAGCTAAAAGTTATAACATCTGGGCAGATGTTTGCCTTGAAAGGCATCAATGGAGCAAATGCGACTAAGTTGCCACTTGAGCACTTCGTGATTGGAGGATCATCCTAGATTAAACGGCGGGACTGGAAAAGTCAACTATCCTAGTGAACTTTCGGCGTTGACTCGGGGGTGAAACAAATCTCTTCCATTTCTTGCCGTGTAACAGATGGCTAGCTTTTCGAAAAAGGGCGACGAAGGATAAATCATGAACCCTACCTACAACTGTACCTGTGGGTTTATACTTTTAAGCCGTTCGGAAATTTGGAAAAGCATGACATCAGTTTTGTGGTCACCGCGGTGGGAAAGTTGCATTAGGAGTTAATGTAGAAGGATTCGTATTTAGCAAAACATCCTGAAAATCCTATTTATGCTTGGAAGAGGTAAAAACACACGGGTCGGAGTCAAGAAACGCACCAAGAGGGATTGTGAAAAATAAGTTTCTTTCAAACGCGTAGCTACTTGGGAAGCATTAACGTGAGCTAGACTTTATGAAACAGACTCCAATTATGGATTCTTCACTCAAGCAGGCTTTAAAGAAACCCCCGTTGAGAAGAACAGCAGAGGTAAGTTAAATTGACTTGGAATGGGAAAGGTTAATTGGAATTTGGTCTAATTGTCCAAGTTCTTACATGAAATTAAATACATTCTTTCTGTCTTTCTTTTCTCTTTGAAACCGTCAGTCATCAGAACTGGCCTCCTGACAGATAACGTTAGTCAACGCGCCAAACGTGTCAGCTCTTTCTTATCTATCGGAGCTGTATCAGTTGCCAGCTGTCTACTTACAAATCACAGCAATGCATTATGTGGCAAATTTAAGTGTATCTATACATGCCTACAAGAATGTAAATCACAAATGCCTGGACCAGGAGTTGGCGTGTAACTTCCAACTTCATGGGGCTAGGCAGTGGCATTATATCTTCTGATGTACTGTGCACCAGGGCTTTTTTAACCACGACGCTGGTGGTATTATAAAAGTAATCATTACCGAATTTCTTTTACACTCTTCAAATGTGTATGCCAGGTTTGCATCAACTCCAAATCCTTAAGGAGCCTGTGAAAACCGAGATCATATCATAATACATTACAAGAGTCATTATAGGCCTACATATTTGGTCTTTGATTATAAGAATTATAGAGTTCTCAAGCATGGCAGACAATCTACAAATGACAACCCCAGCCAAAGTGTCAGTGGGTTACCTGCCCCTACCTTATCAGAGGTCAGTTTTTTCCCCACCATCTGTCATCTGCAGCTAATCTTTGTACCATTGCATATGGTCAAAGTATGCTGTTCCAGATAGGCATTTGATTTTGGGCCCATGTCCCATTTTGTATTAAAGAATTACAAGTCATTCCTAATGGGGAAGCAATAACAGTGAAAAGGTGATGAAATTCTGTCAGCTCAGAACTTCTTTTACCTTTAGAGATTTGGCTTCTTGGCACGAGATGAATTATACCTTTGTAGGGATAAGGTAGTCCTATCTTACGGACTCTCTGAATGACAGCAGTCTTTGATCAGTGAAAAGAGGTGACTAACAGTGACTGAGTTCTCTACACTCTTGTCTTTACTGGATAACATGCTATTCAGTTATACTGGTTGTCGTTTAAATGTGTTCATCATCAATTAAAGTTTAAAGAGGCTACTTGGTGCAGATGTTTGGAGCCATTCTGAAATTCTAAACATAGAAACCTTAAGGCAAGTTCCATTGCCTGGAACACTTCACTCGTTCACCACTCTTCGAATTACCTTGAATACCAGTCCACGTATTTGATGGAGGCTTTGCCTCTCAGGCTAGTTTCAAAGGAGAAATAAAATCATCTGAGGAATGTGAAAGAACTTGTGGACCTAGTGTGTAAACATGACCAGCATCTGACCTGCATCCTGAAAGCCTCCTTTGTAGCGCTAATAAAATCCCCAAGGTTCGGATAAAGTAAAACAAGTTATCGCTGTAGGTTAGTCTGGAGAACAGGCGTGAAATGCAGGCCAGGGGGACTGAGTGCACAGTTTGTCCTCGTCACTGACTTTTTCAGACCTTTTGGCTACTGAAGCCTGCTTACTGAATGATGGGAGCGCTTCACAGGTGAAAGGAATATCTTTGTCTTGAGTCACCTGCCCGTTTTTTGAATAGCACTGTTTTGGTTGCCTGTCTTTCGCGACAAAAGCTCATAGGAGCTTAGTCTGGCCGATGTCACGTACTAACCATCTTCTGAGAGGCAGAATTAAATGTAAACTTGTTAAGCCCTCCCTCTTCACCCTAGAGTCAAGCTGGCTTCTCATTGGTGCCTGAAATTCTGGGACAAGAAATGAAGTAAATATGCTGCTTGGCCATACTGACTAGAACGTGAAATTTGTGCAGCGTCATATTTGGGCGAGCCCAGGCTACTGTTTTGGACTAAATTTAAATGTTTTGTTTTGCTGTTATCGAGCACAGCCTCCAGCATGTAAAGCAGCGTGGGCAGGAGTGAATTCCTTCCTGTTGTTTAGGGTGTGAGAAAGCACAGTCACACAAGCCTGGACACAGCTGGTATTTTAGCACTGTTAGTAGCCTAATGTAATGCTCTGAGCCAAAGTGAGATCAGGCAATCACTGTATACTATAGTATTATTGTAATTAGGCCAGAAGTTCCTAAACATTGCAAATATTCACTTGACAGTATGCTTAGGCCTAGTTCTAGCAATTGTAGCCTAATTCTCAATGTCAAAGAATTGGAGGCTTGGATGGCAAATGATGATGTACAGTAGATTGTTGTCATAAACAGAAGTAAACAACCTAACTTTCCCAATATGGCTAGGCTGGCTATCTGGTGTTTTTGACTCTTGTATCTTGTGTTGGCTGTATGGCTGGTGTCCTAGATGTTGAAAATGTTGTTATCTATTCCAAGTGTTTAGCTGTGGTTCCAGGAAATCATTGATTTGTCTGATAACCAATTGATCTGGCTAATTGACCCGATTTAGCCATTCCAATAGGTACCCAATGTATTGGGCCCTGCCCTTGTTACTGTAGTTATTTGCCTCCTTTTCTGTTTACTCAGCAAAATGTTCAGAGGGCGTTTTGCAACATCTGAGAAAGCCCTCTAAGTTTCTGCTGATTTAAGTTATTTATTGTGTATATCTCTGACTTTGCTTTGATCAGAGCCCTCTGTATGTGAGAGAGCGCTAGCTCTGCTGGGGTGGCATGCTGACTGGATGCAGAATACAACACAAACTACCACAGTAGAAGTCAGCAGTGTTGGTATGGCACAAGCTTCCTCTCTGGTGGAGAGGGTATTTGTAAGAAGACTTTTTTTGTTAGACTGTGGTGCACAGATCAAATATATTTGTTTATTTTTCTTGTAGCCGAAGTGTTGCACATTGTGTGTGTGACAGGAATGATTCCATATCACCCATCTTAGTCCATCATAAAGATTTCTTATGATTAGGCTACTCAGTGATTCTCAGAGGTCGTTGACTCTGGTGTGGTCAGGGATTCCAAAGCGATGCATCTCCTAAGAACGAGACAGTGAGCCATACAGTACATGTGAATTCAACACCTAAAATAGAGGTCGACAAAGGCGATTGTTTCTTTTGGAATATATAGCAACCTCAGTTTCACTATTAGACAAATCTGAACGGGCTTCTGTTTTGATTGGCTTGTGTTTTTGTGGTGTTTGCTGTACAGTAGTCTTTGCTTTCCAGGCTGAAGGAGTAGCTGACTCTTGATTTTACTCCACAGACTCTCCACAGAAACTTACTCTTCTCTCCTCCCAGCTTCACCACATGAAACAAAAAACGCCAGGCACTTGATTTGCTGTTCGCCACCCTGTGAAAAGGACAGACACCCACTCTATTTTAGGGCCCAGCTTAGCGTTTGGAACATAGAGCTCTGACACTGCCAGCTTTTTCTGATAGTAGACTAGCACATGATGATGCCCATGATCACTATTGTAACTGGTTGTTGAAGAAAGCCAAGTTAAATTTGACAAGGCTATTTTTAGAACCCAAATAATCACTCAAAGTGCGCTTAATCACTCCAAATAATCTCTCAAGTATGCTTGAAGAAAAGTGATTTTGTTCTGATGCAAGTTTTGAGTAGACTGAGGTTTTGTGTAGTCAGAGAGTTTTTACCAGTAGTTTTAGAAGGAATTAGGCTATGTTCTATTAATAAATATTTCATTTGGAATTTACTTTGAATTTTAAAACATGAATGTCCTCGAGGATTCAAGATTAGCACTTTAAACTCAATGGGTAAAAGCAAAAAAAAAACGATGAATGATATTTCATGGGCCGCCTGTAGAAAGGATGTTCACAACAAAAGAAGATTTCTTAGATGTAGACTGAAAGTCTAGCCTAATTAATTCAATAAAACTGAGACGACAGAGCAAACACAAGAACAGGGCTGTGTTGCACACTGAAGTGTCTGTGGTGCAGTCTCTGAGGCTTTTTGAGTTGCTATTGACAGCTCAAGGAAGCAAGCCTGTTTGAACTCAGTAACTACATTTGAATCATTGGCTAAAAGTATGTTCTGGATCTCGTGCAATATGATGATTTTTTTTGTACAGTTGTTTGTTGTTTTGAGGGCGTCTGCTTGATGAAATGCAAGCTCCAACATGACTGACGATTTTGTGAATCGCTCTTGATTTCTGTGGTCACAACCTCACATGAATATCGACTGGTTGTTGAGTCTTGTTTTGTTTTGCTGAAAACTCCCCTACCCAGAACTCATGATGATTTAAATGGCATGAAGTAGAGGAGAGGACTACGCCTAGTTAGCCTAGTTTGACATCAGTGACGCTAGACATGACAGAGGTATGGAATGAAGTAGGCAGAAGCTAGACATTGTGCATGCACAGCATAAAGTCAAAATGAAGAAAAGTTGACTGGTTGAGATCTTGAACATTGCAGGTCTTGATCACATCCCTGTGGCCTGTTCAATTATTTAAAAACCTTCACTGAAATGGCTCCTTGATGAATCTAGTCCTTTTTAAGCATTTGTCCTTGGCTCAGTAGCACAGTGAGGAAAAAAAAAAAGTTTGACCGCATTTTTTACGTGACTTAGATCAAAAAGAATGAAGCCTGACTTGAAGGGAGGGTTGGAGTCCTGACACCTACTTAATGTGCGCAACAGGAATGTGGTGTAGACGCCCAGGGAATGCGGTGTCTGTAAGTGTCCTTCCCCGAGGTGCCATCTCTGCAGTTCCTGTGTGATGGGCTGTTTGCACACACTGAGAGCAGCGGCTGACTACCAGATGATCTGTGTTTGCATGGAAGGAATAGAACAAATCAGCCACAGCTTTAACCTCTTTGAGCACTTTAGCATTGACCTTTGAAGAAAGGAGAGGGACCTTTGTTTACACTCAAGGGATGAGAATGAAAACATGATGTCATGCAGTGTCACGCGCGCAGGACTGCCATTTTAAAGACATGACTATTAAAGACAGACCAACGCCAGCTTGTTAGCTGGTCAGCCAAACCTTACATAAAGGAATAAGGAAAAGACTCCATAGGTATCAGTGCAAGCAAACAGACTACTGTGTGTTGTTTGTGTTTAAATATATGCCATGTTGTGGCCATGCTACACTGCACTCTAGTGGATAAAAACAAAAAAAACAAGTATCTCCCTAATGCTTTTCCTTTATTCCTAACCATAATTCCCTGCATTTACATTTTAAAATGCTTTCTTTCCCACTGTTCTCCTCAAAAAAACAAACAAAAGTCTCCAGCGCTCCCAACACTTAAGCCCAAGCGTGTTTACATAACAATCTAGAAGAGCGGAGACGTGGCTATCTGAATCAGTGATCAAATCTTGGTGGTGAACACCAAGAAGTCTGCGCCCCACTCCTCTGGCCCTTGTCCATGCGCTGCATTGTGTTGGTAGGCCTACAGCTGAGTCTGGAATCTGCCTCCTACGTGAGGGCCGTCCTCCCTCGGCCCACGGCGCTCACAAGCTCTGCCTGGCACACAGTGAGGTCCATTGTGTCGACCCCATGGCTGGTGCCTGGCCTGAGAGAACAACCGCGGTATGGGGAAGAGAGGAGGAGAGCGAGAGAACTGGTCATGTGTATTTTTCACTGGGTCTTGTTGTGGGAGCTCCAAACACTTTGGGGGGTCATGACCTGGGAAATGCTTTCTTAGTGAGGAGAGAGAGAGAGTTATAGAGAGAGAAATGGTCATGTGTGTTTTTAGCTAAATCCTGTTGTTGTCGTGCCAAATACTTGGGTGTCATGACCTGGGAAATGCTTCCTTAACTCCACCTCACTGTCATTTAAAAAGAAAGAAAGAAAGAAAGAAAGAAAACGTTTACCAACAAGGTTGCTCAAATGAAACTAGTTTGAATGGCAGAATGTTAGAAGGACACCAGTCACCATGGCCTGGCCCTGTCTGTTGGGTAAGTGTTTACTGTATGTAGCTCTGATGTTCCCCACCACTCACATGTTTAGCGTGGTGACCACTTGGCCAATGGGGACATTGTGAAGAGGTTCAGAGGTCTGTCTGTTCCCGATCCGACCTTAACTCGTCCTCGACGAGTGCGAAGTGAAGAGAGAGATGACAAGTTGGTGGATGGCGTCCATGGTGTCCGCTGTGTCCGGGTAGTATTCTTGCACTGCCAGTCTTGTTGCTGTGATAAGACCCTGGGCCTGCGTGCCAAGAGCCATGCCTAGTTGGCAGAGCCGCTGAGTGTCTCTGCAGTGGCACTGAGTGAGCGTGTTGCCTGCCATCTGATTTTTTTTTTTTTCCCCCTCTCTTCCCCCGGCTATTGAAACCGTCTGCTAAATCCTTTCATGCCATCCAGCATCCAATCCCAACCCCCCTCCTCTCAACCCGTGTGGGCTCAGCGTCTTTTAAGTGTCCATTTACTCATTCAGTTAAAACCTGCAAATCCTACACTATGCCCGGCTGCTTATGCAATCAAACAGACCGCTCTGTCAGCCTGTGGATGCTGTGTCTCCTCTCACGCCCCAACCACCAACCCGCACCTTTTTTGTTTGAGGACAAGCCAGAGCTCGTAGGCCTGATAGGATTTGCATCTAGGGTTTGATTCATTTTTGAAAGCTAGTTGAGCTGATTATAACCTTAAGGTACATTTACTGATGTAACAGTATACTCTGGGAAGGAAGTGAAATCTTTGACGCAATTTTATCAAGATGAAAAATGTGTTCAGCTAGAGGCGTCAAGTCTCTTGAAGGTCCTGGCAGCCAACCCCCCGATATTACCCAGGGATATCAGTTCCATTCGGCAGTCAAGACTTTCTAGTCCCAGTTGAGATGCTGTTTTTACTTAAGATCACTGCATATCTGTTTGATATTTTCAGAACTTTAGACCTATTTTAGACCGATGTGCTCACCAGTGACTTTAAATGTTACTTAGGCTAATGTTAGTTATAGAGTAATCTAATTTGAAGCCAGTCACTTACTCTCTTACATCATCTGCCCACTGCCCACCTCAGTTCTGTGTCCTTGGACAGTTTTGCATCCAGCATCATGCGCTCTGCTCTGACCTTATGTTGAACAGCCCCCCCTGCCCCCGCTTCCCTATGACTCGGGCAGGAGGACCAGACGAGGGAAAAGGATGGTCATGCTGCTCCAATTTGGAAGGATCCCTGGCCAGAGAGGCTGATTGAGTCCTGTGGTATTTAATAAGCTCATTAATTGGACAGTGAGCATATGGAACGATCGCTGCGCCCCTCACCTCACCGTGGCTGCTCCAGATTTTCAGTGTTCTCTCGTTGCTCTTGGCGTGGGGAGAAGGGGAGGGTGGGGGCAGGGTGGTGGCGGAGTCTGAGTTTCATGGAGTGGGTAAGGGTTACGAATTTACCAAAATTATGTAACAGAACTCCCCCTTCCCTCCTCTTCAGAATTGCCATGGGAACAGTTGGATTTTTGTTTTCCGTTGTGAGTGAGTGCACAGCGTGTTTTTCCGTTGCGTCGTTCCGTTTGGTCTGGCTGCGGTCTGGCCGCTCGGTGAAAGGGGAAGCTGCCGCGGTGGGGCTTCAGCGCTGTGCCCTTGCTCTCCTTCTGCCCTAAGTTGTCATTCTCACCAGTTCACGCGATGTTTTACACCAGCAGCCTGCTCTCAGCCTCCCTCCTCTAGTCTGGCCTGAGCTGCCTGTACAGGAATTTTTAAAGGATTCCAGACAGTCAGGGTCAAGTCTGTCTGTCAACAACATTGAACAGGCGGGAAAACTGTGAAGCTATGTAGTCCTAGTTGACTATCAACATTTTTTTTCTTCTTTAAACTGTAAAGAATCTGCTGGTGTTTTCTTTATATTTTACCTGAAGTCAATAATCTGTGTGCTGGTGACGGGGCAAGGTGCTTTTATGGGCAGTCATTGGTAAGCGGTTAGAGCGTCGGGCTTGTAACCCCAGGGTTGCCGGTTCGACTCCCGACCCGCCAGGTTGGTG
>JASCQY010000388.1:1610193-1635221 GCA_030264315.1 Sardinella tawilis | reverse complement strand
CCCCCCCCCCCCCCCCCCCCCCCAGCAGGTCGGGTTCCCAATGTTTACCCAGCAGTCAGGAGCAGCGGTCCCTGGACAGAGTAAAACCTATCCACACCTCCTCAGTATTTCCTCACCCATCTAGAGAAATGGGGGTATTTCAGTCACATCAACATACACACACACACACACACACACTCACACACACATGCACAAACTCACACTCGCACGGGACCACACACACACACACAAACACACACACACACACACACACACACACACAGTCATTATGTACCTGCAATGTGGGATGGGACTTCTGTAGGTCACCCCAACTCAGCACCCAGACTTGGTCGTGGGACTTGTCATAGAACAGCTTGACAGGCACAGGGTCTGTCTCCACTGCCTAAGAGGTGATAGAGGACACACACACACACACACACACACACAGACACACACACACACACACACACATATACATGCATGAAGAAACAAAGAAACAAAGACAGTGGGTCAAACTGCAGGTTGTACCCAGGGTGCAGTCATAGGCAGTGCATGGCGCAAAATGACATGGCCAAGTAATTACCATAGCGCCCAGTGACTGTTGTCATGCGGCTGCGCAGACAGGGCTTGTGGGCATTGGACACCAGAACTAGCTGGTGCTAACAGAGAAGCTAACAGAGGAGCCGGTACAGAGTAATAATAACAACACGAAGACAGCCGCAGCGTTTTACGCAGATCAGCCACTGCCTCTGACAGCCATCCCTTAATGACATACAGTAAGCCTGCCCTTTGACCCTGTAACTGTCAATCAACTATTTCATAAAGCATTAAATCACCATGGGAATGACTGCTGCTGTAGTAAAAGTATACTGGCACAACACATAATGCAATAAAATTAAGAAATCATAAATCATGAATAAATATGAGAGTGTAAAAGAGGGAGGGAGACAAAGACAGGGAGAAAGAGAGAAAGTGAGTGAGAGAGAGAGAGAGAGAGAGAGAGAATGAAAGAGAGAGGGAGAGAAAGCAACATTTCCATTTTTACAGTGCTTTTTCCTATGCTCCCTGACTCATTTCGTTCCTCTCTCTCTTTCTCTCACTCACACAGTATTTGCTAAAAGGTTTTTCATTTGCACATATGACACACTCGAGTGTGGATTGACATCTCCCAGGATAAGACCATGCTGGAAGAGAAGGAGGAGGAGGAGGAGGGGGGAGAAGAGGCAGTAGGATG
This sequence comes from Sardinella tawilis, assembly GCA_030264315.1. Taxonomy (NCBI): domain Eukaryota; kingdom Metazoa; phylum Chordata; class Actinopteri; order Clupeiformes; family Clupeidae; genus Sardinella; species Sardinella tawilis. The sequence goes on along the minus strand of JASCQY010000388.1, from coordinate 1,634,008 downwards.
ATGAAGAGGATTAATCCCCACCTGTACGACTTTCTGAGCTTGTGTGTCGATAATCAGCAAGCGGTTTTGGAGAGGCTGGGTGACGTAGACATACTTGTCGCGGACGTTGAGAGCAGACGCCCAGACGCAATGCTGGGGGGTGATGCCCTCATTTTTGGGGCACATTTCTTCCTGTCAGAGGATCATCAAAGGATCATTAGTTATCTTGGTGCATGACATGTGACTAATTGATTAGATGTTTGGGCTAAAAAATGTCATCAAATGTTCAGCATTTCAAAGCCCAAGATGATGTCCTCGATAAAATCTTGTATTTATTTATTTATTTATTTATTTATTCAGATATCTATTTTGATGTTTGCTGTCACAGGGGAGTAAAGAGACCAGAAAGTAGTGATATTGTCAAAATAGTTTTCTTTCAAAGTTGACAACTAATCGATTAATTGATTGATGGTCGCAGCTGTAGAGGAGTTTATTTTCAGAGGACAGTGTTTCTCAAGCCAGATTACACCTTGGAGACAAAGCATGGCACCACATGGGTCAGAGAGAATGCAGCTTAAAGCATCAACACACTAACACGTGGCTTATCGAGTTTCTATCGACCCCTAATTCACTTACACACGCTTGTGAGACGTAAAAACTGGAAGGGATCATCCCCAAGGAGCCTTTCCTCCAGGGCTAACTATTGCACAAGGCCTCCTAACACTTGACGATATCTCTGAGGAATTCACTGAATATGAAGGCAAAGCTCATCATTCAAATTTACCTAAGAGCAATCTGAAACAGATTAAATTAAAAATATAAAGAGTAATTATGCTGAATTGAATGTTGCCAAATGAAAATGAATGGATTTGAATAGATTCAATTCAGGGATAATGCCTATCCTTTTGAGAGGAGGCCCACCTAATGAACAGAATATCCTTACAATATTTCCTTTTCAGCACATCACATCTCCTCATGCACTGCATGTCTAAGGTGTTGATGGCGTTTTCAACATAGGACACTGACAGCTGACATGGCTGTCTGACACTCACATAACTGGCCACAATTCTCTCGGAGTGCTTTATTCGCCTGCGGATCTCACACTCTCCGGGCTGCAGTATGGTCACCCCTTCATCGGAGAACACGTAGAACATGTTTCCCACACTTAGCCCTGCAAGAAAGCATCAATGTGGAGAACAGGCGTAAAAAAAACTGGAAGAAGAAGAAGAAGAAGAAGAAGAAGAAGAAGAAGAAGAAGAAGAAGATTTAAACACCCCTGCTAATAAAGTTAGCCCAGAGCACTGGAAAAGCACACATCCACCACAGGCACGTCAGAGAGACAAGAGCTGAACTAAAATGAGAAAACACGCTCCCGTCTATCACCTCTCTGAGATTTCCCGCTAATTAGAACACATGCCACGTTTCATCACGACAAAAGGGCAGCAGAGTTGCAACGTTGTCAAGAAGCACAAATCAGGTAGCCAATCAGATACTGCTGTAATGCATGTGGTGTTATATGTGGGCATCTTGTCGCTAGCGTTGTGTTCAGTGAAGTATTAAAACACGTTCCGCACACACAGATGTCTGCATGTGATCAGCTGTCAGAAACTCAAGCTAGTAGACATCAGTTTAGGATCTCCTGATGCGTGGAAGACAGAATTGTGAGAAAAAAAAGAAAAAAAAAGTTTGGGAGAATGGAAATGACACCCAGAGCTCAGTAGAAATTTAGTGTAATTACGCACTAAGGTACTAAGCTACTCCAGGTTATTTTTTGTAAAAGGTGTAATAAATCTATGCATATTTTTGGTAAATTTTCCAGCTGAAAGGATTTCATTTACTTCATCTTTTCAAGCAATTGCCCCTGAAATCCAACACATACTGCAACATTAAAAGGCAATCGCCATCAGTGAAGGTGGGCACAAAGAAGAGGGAGAGAGAGAGAGAGAGAGGGAGAGAGAGAGAGAGAGAGAGAGAGAGAGAGAGAGAGGGAGGGAGGGGGAGAGAGAGAGGGAAAGAGAGAGTAATACCATGAGAATAATCAACAGGCATAACAGCAAAGAAGTCATTTATTATACCAATGACACTGGAACATTTATCCATACCTTCCTCCCGCCAGAGGATATTTGCAACTGCAGCAATGTCAGCACACCAAGAAAGAACACAAGAGAGAGATACAGCCATTTTAGGGAACAAAGAAGAAAATCAAGTTTACATACATTATTTTTTTTAAAAGATCTGCAGTACAGGACACTCAAAAACAAACTATTTATCCCGACTTTGGACTAAATTAAAAGTTCAATTTGACTTATTCATAGCTATAATCGGGTCAAAACCACACAGTGTCTGATCACTTCACACAATCTTACAGACTATGTTCCATCATTGGAAAGATGAGAAAGAAAAGAAGAATCTGAATTAATAGTCTTGAAAGTATTACCCACTGTTCTAAAAAGCCATATTAAAATGTTGAAGGCTTCCAGCTGTATCTAAATGGCACATGATAAAACATTCAAAATATTTCACAAAAGGGGTACAGTAGCATACTTTAACCTCCTAAATCTCACAAAATATAGCCTGTCTTCTCAAATCTCTTGCTGGGCAATCATTTCTTGCAGCTCGACTGAGTGCATTTGAATGGTCAATAGAGTAACATAGATGTTGCCAAGAACAGATGAAAAATTGGTTTGGGACTGGGCTTGATCCAAGGCTTCCCTCATCAGTGACTAGATTAAACAGACCATAAATGCAGCTTGAAGGTGACCAACCCTAAGAGGCATTTAAACAGCTGCTATAAAATTCTATGAAATACTGATGAGGTTAAAACAAGACTCTGCTTTTCTGACAAATTCTTTTGTGCTCAACAGACAATGCATTTTCCACCCTGAATTGCTTATGAATAAGTCCCAATTCTTGTAACAGTGTACAAATAACAGATTTTTTTGCGCGCTCTCATACAGCAAGTGGGCCATGAGAAGAATATTATGACAAAAATTGTACTGAATCACAATCTCTGGCTGCACCTGACCTTACTCATGTAAAGACTTCCACCTACGTGTTTTTCGAGCAGAATCCTCCACAAACAGTGAAGAGATGTCTTCGTCCACACCAACTTCATTCTTTGCAATGCAGGTGTAAGCCCCTGTGTCCTCGTAACGCACACTGCCAATGTGAAGCTCACTGCCATTTGCTGGAACAAGGTGAAGGTGAAAGAAGTATAGAAAATAAAATAACCCAGATGCCCTTCAGTCAAGATGACTATGATACTAAAGTTCATGCACACCCTGAGAAGTTGGCGAGGTAGCTTTTGCCAAAGGTTTCTTGTGTATATATTTATATATTTATATCAGGCATGACACTTCCATGAATTTGCTGTGCTTGGGAGAGACGATATGTATCAGATTGGGCCTGATATGGGTGAAGGGATGAGGGGATGGGGGGGGGGGCAGCATAGGAAGAGCGGCAGGAAATAATCAAAGCCTCTGGTGCCTGCACCCTTTTGTGATGTGCAGCACTCTCTCAGATCTACTCCCCCAGTTCTCTGTTACCTTGATCACAACACCGCAATCTTCACAACGCATCCACTCACTGAAGGACACCCGGCGCACCAACTGCACTTTCACACGTGGTGTCAAAGATCACGCGCAGGTCTCTCTCTCTCTCTCTCTCTCTCTCTCTCTCTTTCTGTCTTCTTCTCTCTCTCTCTCCCTCCATCTCACGTGCTTCACCTTCACCCTCTCATCTCTGTCTCACCCTATCAGTCTGGTGCCTTTGATCCCTCTGCTTGATCTCCATCTACACCATCTAGCCCTGGAATGCTGACTGGGAGCTGATGGATGCCTTCCAAGTTCCTGGATGGAACAGACATGGCTGACTGAACCTTGGCTGGCACACTAATCAAACATTCCCTAGTTCATTACCTGTATTCACAGCGATGGATAGATTTATTTTTTCCTACATTGTAATTAGTAACTGATTGCTAAATGACCAGAATTCATCAAAGTGAAAAAAAAAAGAATTCATAGCATAACTCTAAAAAGTGTAATTATCTGATTAGTGATTGTTTGATTGATTAACTCATTGATTGCTACTCAGAGGAGACAGAAATGGCCTCTCATAGATTACATTATTCAAACAATAACTAAGAACTAAGAAAATGTAATAATGGGATAATTACATTCTGGAGAACATTCTGGCTACTTTAGAGTTAAAGCCTTTCAAGGATTCAAGGATTCAAGGAGGTTTATTTGTCACATGCATATAGTTACTGCTGTAAAAAATGCAGTGAAATGCAGTGTAGTAAAATGTAGTGAAAGCCTTGCACTACACACTGACATCACTGTTTTGTATGTGCATACACGTATGTGCACATGTTCTGTATGTTCTGATTGTATAAACTGAAAGAGGAAAATAACAGGCCAAGCAAGCGAGGATACCTAGAGAAACCAAACATTTAGTAGTGTAAGTCTAACTGAAAACATGCTGCCACACTGTCATTCAATCAGAGCTATAACTTGAACGTGAAGGTTCAGAAATGTTCCAACAAATGATTGTGTGAGTGAGTGCTCACAGTGCATATCAAAACAGCGTCTGCCTCTGTATTTGCATTAGCACCACCTCATCAGTATGTTCCCATATTCTGCAAGTTTGCAATCAGTAAAATCACAGTGTAAAAGAAAAGGGACAAGCATTTACATTGTCCTTAATGTGTGTGTGTGTGTGTGTGTGTGTGTGTTTTTTGGGTGGGGGGGGGGGGGGGGCAGTGCTTTAACCACATACCTCGTGATCGGACATATAAAGGCGCAATCGGACTGAATCGGCGTCTGAAAGGCTCCCAAGAATGAAAAACAGCACCCCTTCCACCCCCATCACCACCCAGCCTCTGGCTGGTAGATGACCACCCAATCAGGGGAGAGAATTATGCGGAGGAGGGGTGGGGTGGGGGCTGGGGATAGTTGTCTGACATACCAATGAGGGAGAGCTGCTTGGAGGCCCGAGGCTGGAGGTCCATGCCATTCTTCAGCCAGGTGATCTTGGGGCTGGGAATGCCCTCGGCATGGCAGTATAGGCTGGCAGAAACCCCAGGCTCCTGGGCCTGAGTTTCGGGGTACACCAGAATCACGGGAGGCACTAGAATAAAACAACAAAGGGAATTGGGGGTCAAAGAGAAAGGTCGAACAGAAATAAAGCATAAAGCTTGTTATTGTTTTTGAAAATAATGGCACAAAAAGTGTCAACTTTTCATGAGAATATACTAAACGTTCAACAAAATGTCCTTTTGTTTACTCATTTTCCAGGTGTGTCAGCCCGTGTACGCCAAATGCGGCCGTCTGGTAATTGTGTGGGAAGATAACCTGCTTCCTGGCGACAGTACAGCTCTCACCCGCTGCGGTGCAAGCAGGTCTTTGCTGCAGCTGTATCGTTTTTCAATTAGCCACAATCCCCCGTGAAAAAGCATAACAATCATGTATATTGTTCCAGTTAATTGAAAATGTTTTCCTGGTATTTTTCCTCTGCCTATCAGACAGCAATGAAACAAAGCTCTGAAATTGGATTATTATCTTTGATTCACTGGAGCACTGGTGGTTCTCACGAGGTCCTTATTGAAGAGCAAGCATTGGTAATCACACCATTCAGTAAAAAAAAAGAAGAAGAAGAAGAAAAAAAAAGAGAAGACTTATGCAAATGCCTTTCTGAAGCTATGTGCTTTGATAACTGCAGACAAGATGTCGCCTATTTTGCAGCCACTGGTTATTTGATGTTGTGTGATGGTTCCTCTGTTGTTCGATTGAAATAAGCAACTCATACATGGCTGAATACAAATGTCTTGCTGATTCTCTCAGCTATATGCATTTAGGCATTTTCTGAGCCATGAAGAGATGCACCCATGCACTGACTGACATAAACAATGCAGACAAGTGACGGATGTAGTCTGCAGACAGCAGTGCTACAGCAATGGCAGGTTAATAGGAAATGTTTTAAACATGCGTCTGTACTAACCATTCACCTGCAGCACATGGGTCTGGCTCAGGTCCTCGTAGCCATAGGCATGGCAGCTGTAGTTGCCCATGTGAATGGTCGTCACCTTGGTGATATACAGGGAGCCGTCGTCACCAAAGTCCTAATTTGAGGAGAGAGGAGGACAGAGAAAAAGAGAGTGAGAGAGAGAAAGAGAGAGAAAGAGAGAGAGAGAGAGAGAGAGAGAGAGAGAGAGAGAAAAGAGGGACAGAGAGAGAGCGAGAGAGAGAGAGAGAGAGAGAGAGAGAGAGAGAGAGAGGGAGGTGTGAGAAGTGATGAGGAGAGCAGTGCGGGGAGCCACAGGGAGCAGAAGCCCAACGTGTGCATCCGGAGCCCTGACAAATAGGAGGGGTTAAAAATATAACGAACATTAGGGTGATAAATGAGGCCAGTTGTTGTTTTTCGGGATGCGCGGCTCACCCGGGGGTTGCGGCACTGGCTTAGAGGGATTAAGACACTAAATAGTGCTGTCCTGCTAGGACAGGCGAGAAGAGAAGAGTGGAGGAGAGAAGAGGAGAGGAGAGGAGAGGAGAGGAGAGGAGTGGCTGAAGATGAGTGTGTCGGAAAAGCAGCGCTGGCTAATGTCAAATGGATGGCTTGTTGCACTGGCTGGCCTTCTCCTGAATCAATATTAGGCCTCGAGTGATGACTTCATTTTCATCAAGTGACAATACTCAAGTTTGGTGAGACTGGATTCAACAAGTTGGGGTTCTACACTATGACAACAACAACAACATGTTGGGGTTCTACACTATGACAACAACAACAACATGTTTTTTTATGCTATATGTATAAAGAATGCACAGGGAAATGCTGATAAATGTATGGTTGTTGTTTATAGTTTTAGTACCAATATCTTTGCTTATGTTTGAAAATATCATTGAATTTTTAACCTTCAAGATTATAATAAAGACTCCTTGTTAGCCATAGAAAAAAGCTACACGTAGCCTACACAAATTAAAACACGTGAACATCACCTTACAACAAAGCAAAAAGAAAAAAAAAACTTTCTGTTAAACAAGTCTGAAATTCATTACATTGCTTGGCACCCACAAAACATGTTAATTAAAAGCATGTGGTTGTTAAAGCTGTTAAAAAATGCTGAAATGTTATCAAGGCCATAACTGTTGCAAATGGCTGTTCACAGCTTATGAATTATTTGTTCTACGTTGGGAATTATTTGTGTCTGATGAGCAAGGATTGGATCTATTCTTTGACCTGGGAAAAAAAAACCTGTCAGAAATTCAGAGCAGCATCTGTTGTGTATCTAACTCCCTCTCAGTCTCATCTCCCTGAAGTACTACCCTGAGTGCAATCAGACTAAAAAAAAACACACACAACACAATTACTTTGGGGAGAATTGCTATTCAATATGTAAAATGCCCCAATTTAGCTGTCGACAAATAGGTCTGGTTGAAGCAGAGGCACACAGCTGTGCATAAGGTTAAAATATAACATGGTTCCATTGTACCTCCACAGACTGAAATTCTATCACACCTTAATGTACTCATTGATTTTTAAAACAAGACAATTTTCATACAAAATGGGTCATTTCGGACTGTAAATACACCTTATCGGGTGCAGCAAATGGTGATTGAAGGTTGTAGACGAACTTGTTTGTGCAAACTATCCTTTGCTGAATGCTCATTCTGCCATACCTTATGTCTCGATGAAGAAGTGATTGGAGACCTTGGTATAGGTTCCTGGGGTTGGTGACATATAGGCTACTGTATCAGGGACTTGATTCCAGGGCAGCTAGTCAAATGGCTCCAAAGAGGCCAAGGAATGTTTCAGTGCTCCTGATGTACTTGCGTTAATGACCACCAAAACTTCAGCTCAGTTTTGTTCCATTGTGAGTTGCTGCAAGACTTATCAGGCATTCCATTAACTGTGCAATTAGAGATTGCTAATCAGTTGCTGGATAAACAAATCTACCCTCTGTCAGCTTTGCAGGTGAGCTAAATACAACCGCTCCACAGTTCATTAACTTTAGCCAATTCCCAAGCATCCCACGCTGGGATTTACAAATCACTCATTCTCCCTCCCCTTTTTGTCTTTTTGAACATGGTTCGTGGTTTTTGAAAACAGCGTGAGTGCTGGCTGAACTCCTGAGACCAAAATCATTTCATTATTTCCAATTACAACAAATGATCCACACAAGACGTGAAAACAAGGCTAGCCGTTAATTGGAAAATGAAAGTATGCAGGAGAATATGATATAAACGGTTTGTTCATGACTGACACAATTTGAATATATATTTACTTCCTTGGTGTACCTTCATGTCTTTGTATTGATTATTTGTTGTCAGAAACCCAGCTGAGACTCGTTTCCTGTGCATAATCGAGTATTTACCAACCATCAAATGAAAAAAAAAGCTTTATGTGAATCACTTTACTTCAAAGTGTGCTTGCTTAAACCTGATCCTTTCACCTTGAGAAAATGCCCTCAAGTTCAAAACAAACAAAAACAAATTAGCAAACAAAGAAATAAAAATTTGACATCAACTTTCCAGTTAACTGCTTTCCAAAACAACCTTCTTGTGTGAACATTCGATCATGCCCTAGAGTGATTTATTATGTGTCCGTACACTGGAACAACACACTCTGTCTAGAACATGAACAGCTTAAAAGAGCAAGCTTAAAATGGGAACTCACATTAATATCCTCCAGATCCAGGAAGTTAAGAATGATGCCGTTTCTTTTCCAGATGATTGGCGGCCGCAGCGTGCCCTGAATGGCACACGAGAGGACTGTGCTCAGGCCCACTGTTACCGTGGTGATGCTTAATCTCTTATCCTCTGGAAGACTGAGCTGAATGACCTCTGTTGACAAAAAAAAGGGAAGAAAAAGCAGAGGGGAGTTGGAGTGAACCACAATATTCCAAATGTCCCATAATCTTGTCTAAAATCCTGAGGTACGACAGAAGCGCACACAAAACCTCTACTAACTCTGACGACACTGACACACAAATTATGCCGCTATGATCTAAGATGTGCAGAAAGGACCTTTAAAAGCAATTTAGGGATACAAACACAGCCATATAATACTTTCTGACACTAAAAGGGCTTTCTGTCATCTGAATTTATCTGTAATAGGTCACCTTAATATATCTGCTATTGGTGGACAGAGGAAAACCCCTTTCAAATAGCAAATTCCATGTTGGGAGAAAAAAATATTATTATTAGGACCAGCAAAATTTCAATATTTCAATTCATATCACTTTTTAATGCATGTCAACAACCAACATCCCAATGAGCTCCACTGGGCCAATAATATATGAGTTGGGAAACAAGTGGCTGAAGTCGTCATAAATACGAGCCAGGGTCAATATCTGCTTGGCGCTCTGAAAATACCATAACCGGTTCAATAAATAATGATCTCCGCCATCTGACAACAGCCTAAATGGGGGCACCTCGGCGTGAAGTGGGGTGGAAAATTCCATTCAATCACAACCATGGACAAGGCTTAGACGGCGCAGGCTTTCATACCAATGACATGAGTTTCCAGCGTCATCCCCCCTCTGTTGTGCCTGATAGCAGGCGCTTGTGTACATTAAAAAGCCCATTTCTGAGTACAGTAACAGTAAGTGCTGTTAGAATTAACACAAGTACTGTACCATGACTCAAATGTTAGACAGGAAATATGTTGCTTGGGAGTGCTTTGGATGAGCTCCAGTATCTGCGGTACTGTTGTTGAACAGATGTAATGAATGAACATGCATTATCAGATATTCCCTCTTTGTTTCTTCCACCTCCGCGATACATACAGTAGAAGACAATTCTCTATTGAATAACTCACAAAAGCACCTATTCACATTTTGTCAAAGCCTGAGCAGTTTTCAATTACTTGCGACAAGAAAGCGAAAGAAAAAAATACTCCTGTGGAAGAGCAACAACACCTTCGCTTGAACAGATGTGAACTTGTGGAAAAATATACACAGCATACCGGTATGTTGAAATTTTTTTTTTTCCTACTAAATGACGTCCATGACACATTGAGACAACCTACTCTTGTTTCTTGAAGTCTGTGGTCCACCAAGCTCATCTAATTGTACTGAGAAGAGAACCATAACAGTTAGTGACAGCCTAGTCAGGGATGCAGACAGCAGGCAAAAGCACAAAACATTCATGTATGATAGTGCCTAGTGCTGTGGTGCTGTTCAGTGTTAACCTGTGAGATGATGAGGCACCACTGATGGGTTCCTCTGTGCATGTGCTGTATACTGTATACTGTATGTCCACTAAGTGTCCTTCACATGCAGATTACTCTGAACATAGAGATAAACCCTTTGCGAAATAACTGGGGACGATTCCTGTAATAGCCACCACTGGTGAAAACCATTTAGATCCTGTTTCAAAATGCAAAAACAATCTGATGAAGGCATATAGTTATTAAGGCATATAGGACTCTTGGTGCAGGTCACTACACCACTGCCAATGACACTAATGACACTAAACCTGATCTTTAATTAAGTCATCTGATTTACTACAGTAGTCTTATGAATTGTGATTTTCACTGAAGCAGTTTGGGAACCATCTACCCTCAGCTACATTCAAAAGCAAAATCTAATACAGTATCTCTCTGTTCTGGAGGATCTTTGATTCGACTCCCGATTGAGGTGAGTGCACTGCAGCATGGCCTAATGTCCCTCCAGCGATTTGAAGACTGCAGTGGGCTGAAAGGCAACCGCTGCGATTGTTTACCAGCCCACTGCACTTGCCATGGCCTCATTCACCAAGAAGCGCCAACAAATTACAAATCCTCCGGCCCTGGCGCTTCCCTTGTTGGGTAAGCTTGACACTGCATTATCTACTTAATGACTCTCACACCCCCTCTCTCGCTCTATCTAAAAATAGCCCAGTGTGCCTGTAATTGACTTTTCGAGGATTCGCCAACTTTGATCGACCCATCACTACTAAACGTCTTTTTTTCTCTCTCTCTCTCTCTCTCTCTCTCTCTCTCTCTCTCTCTCTCTCTCTCTCTCTCTCTCTTTTTCTCTGCTTCCATCTGCCATTGCGAGACAGGGCAGTGAAGTCACGTCTGGGCAGAAAGGGGGCTAAATATGAATGCGGAGCACGGTCGCTCCCTCAGCGGGGAAAACTAGCGGAAGCTTCTGACTGCGCCTCGGAGCCAAGCATCCTCAGCGGCTCCCCACCACCCCTTAAACCCACCCATCCACCCACTCACCCTCTCTCATTACGCAGCCCCAGACGAGCTTAAATAAGACATCCCTCGGAAAACAAAAGGAGACTGAAAAGTAATAAGGCGTGGATGGCTGTAGGCAGAGGACCTGGAACGGCAACACTGGAAACGCGGGAACGGGAACGTCGCATTTCTGATGCTGTCTGTTCACATATCGTCCTTCCCAGCGCAGATGCTAATGGCACACTGATGAAGTTTTCAGTGTGCAGCCGGAGACGTGCTGGCACTCCACATTACATCAGCTGGCATGGGCATGAATGATCTGGGAGAAAAGGGGGGGGGCATTTGAGGAGATTGCTTTCACTCGCCCTCTCGTCTTGGCTTCACTTTGCTGTATATTACGCTTAATGGTATCCTCGACGCGTTTAGCTTAATTGTGCCCAACACCAGCTCCTCCCTGCAGGCTAAAAATAGTTCCCCTAAGATCCATGGCAATATGTCTTTGGATTTTAGTCCGCCAGGAGGAGAATGAGCTCAGATAATCCCAACTCATAAAGCACAGACTGGGGGCCGGTGAGATTATGTAAATTTGGTCACACTACATGTCATGTTAGTCTGCATAAAAGGCTTGTGACAGATAGGCACAAGATGTTACTGTGGACATTTGCATTAAGCAGTCAGAGAAAGGTCAATGGCGTCTGCCTTATGAACACTTGTGATTGTTAGAGTCCTCTGACAACCAGTGGCCTGCATAATTAGGACCGTTTCAGTAGACCCTCCCTCCCAGCTGTTAAGACAATCTAGTGTGATGAGAAAGGCTCAACAGATGCAACATACATTGCTCTGGTGCAAAGCAAAAAACAACCTAGAGTAATTTCTACCCCACCCCCACCCCCGCACTACCAAAAAACACTTCTGAACAATTTTACACCTACAGCCGACCAAGAGCATAAATGCTGAAAAGACAGCACTAGAAAGAATTTGATTTCTTCTGTCAATAGCTTTTGTTTTAAAGGGCCCATGGCAATTCTCTCTGAACGATTTGTATGAACATGTTTTTAAATGGGAGGTTTTGTTTAGGAGGCCAAATGTTATGGTATACATTAAACTGTACAACTGCACAAAAGCAATAAAACACAACAATGTCTAAAATTCTTCACTCCAAAACTAGCAAGGTCAGAAAGTGGAGCTTGTGCAATGTGCAACACACATCTTTTGTTGGTATTTTTATACATAGCAATATGCAAGGCTTTCAAATCAAAAGAAATCCAAGCAGCGCTCTTTAGACGAAATTAAAATCAAAGGACAGAAAAAAAACAACCCTTCTCTGTGCTATTATCCTTGGAAGGTATGTGAGGAATATGACTGTCGTCAAGCTAGATTGGAAGCAATTCAGAGTGCGGAGTGGGGAGACGGGCAATCAGCTAAGGCCTCATTAATCACACAGAATAGAGCACCCTAATCTCCAGCTAAGGTGTGGGAGAACTTCACAGCTATTCAAAATACGCAGGCTGGCTCCTCTGACAAAATCATGCTGAAACTCTGGCCACCGTGAAGAATAAGAATAAGCCCTGCACAAGTTGCTGGTAAAAGGAGGAGGAATACTATACAGTATGTGGAAGAAAGATTAAAATGACTGGAGACTAGAGTAGAACTTTTGGATTAAAAATCATATGAACCACAGTGTGACCATATCAGAAATCTATGAACACATAATTTGCTGAATTAAAGGCGTTGAGTCTTTTTGTACCTTTTACTCTTGTTGGGTTAACTTTGCATGGCTCTAACTGGGATGACACAGACGCAAAAAAAAACAAAAAAACACCTAACCTAACTTTAGCCTCACTATTTAAGGAACGTGTCATTTCGCTCCCAACGGATCACATTAACCTGCTGAGAGACAAAGGAAAACTACATGATTAATTCTCCGCCTTGGGGTTGAGGGAATGTTTACTGAAACGGGTGCAGACCGGAGCCCTGGCCATATTTAACCTGTAAATTATTTTAATATGACATGAAAGTCATATCTGTTTGTTTAAGCTACAGTATTAATGTTGCAAATGAAAGGTCAAGTGACCCATTATAAATCCACTTAGCCATAAACAACGGCTTGTGCACATACGGCTTGCTATTCTATTTAATTATGGTTAAAAAAAATATCCATAAAAACTGACCCAGATGCAGGTTATGTAGGGTAATGAAAATAAGCACTGCTATTTTACCTACCATTTGGTATGACATGATTTTCTATTAGCCAGGCATGAGAAAATGGACGCACATTCAATGTCTGGTCAGTCATGCATTTCAGCTTCTGCTCCTGTAGTAGTTGGCTGCAAACAACATAATAGATAACTAGAATGGCATTCATTAGAATGTGTACTTTCACTATGATCTAAATGCTGTATCTCACAATGTGAACTAAAGAGAAACAAAATTCAAGATGTATTCATCCCAAATTTAAATAACCAATTTAAGACACTTTTCACATTGTCAAAATACCATTTTGTGCTGGGATCGCCCCAAAAGAAGCCTGCGCCACAGACTTCTTACAGTGCGCTTATGATCATGAAAATAGAGCCCAACTTTAAACCTAATGGTTATGCCTTTGATTACTCTGATTTTATCTGATTGGTTAGATCAGGAGATTGCTGTACCTTGACGCAGCACTGTTGCAAAATATACAGTAGGCCTACTGGATCGAGCGGCAACACTACAGATGCGCAATCCTGGCTAACAACATATTGCTTCATTGAGCAAATCATCGCTGCAGTATATCTGTGGTGGAGAACATGCTGTTCATCTGGACATGTGGGGCTACACTGCAGATCACTAATTAGGCCAAGGATTTCATGTGGCCAGCTCAGTTAGCATTAACAGTCAGTTCGGGAGTATAGTCAACTTTATACCAGACTGTCTCGTTCTTAATCTGACTTGGTAACCTCAAGATCAGGGCTATGGATTGATTGACTCTGACTGCCTATCCCTTTCATTGAGTAACAGAGATGAAACACTGGACAACACAATTTTCAGTGCTTTCTGATCCATTTTTGTGTTTAGCTCCCTTAAAATGATCCAGTTTGTACATACAGCATAAGATGTTTGCTTTGTTTGAAGCAACGTGCATGTGCTATTTCTTTTATGACTCACAAGTTCAAAACTACTTGTACAGTTATCCACAGAGAAATGTTTAGGGTTGTGAGGATGCCTGATGTTATCCAATACCCGGAGTTGAGATGAATTAGATTGCTGTTGTGCTTTCTGTAATGACAGGTATTTTCTAAAGCTGTCCTCTTGTCACTGACAGCTCTTTAAATTGATGTGTATTGCTGTTTGGGCCTGTCTGTACCCATGCCAAGAGAAGATTATGCCCCACCTTCCCTTTAATTTGTGCCTTTCTGACATAAATGGTAGACCTGCTGTCGGTTTTATGTAGTCTTGTTCTGTGTACTTCCCACACAAATGAAAAGCAATTGCCGGCATAGTTGGAAGAGTTTATTAAGATATCCTAGTCTAAATTTGATTGGACACAGTCACATTGCACTTACAAGATTTTTTGACAAATTTGAATAAATTGTCCAATTGTCCATTAGCAGTCCCAGAGAGGATAACCGGATGGGTAAGGGACTGCTGATATTTTGTTATCTTGTCGAGATTTCTTGTCTAACCGTGTGTTTACACTAAGAGTGACTAATACTGTAAAATTGCTGGTAAGTAATTCACTTTGTACAGTATGGACATGAGCAACTACGTGATTAAGGCGACAAAAGCAACAACTGACAAAACTTGGGCAACTAGAGTGACTGTAAAAAACTGTTTAACTTTATGCTAATTACCTACAACGGGTTTTGGCTATCTATGAAATGTCAATAGGAATGTCATGAGTGATTGGAACGACAAGAGCAACAGCTTTAGTAGCTCTTGGTGTGAACGCACAGTAAGAAGACTGTACTCTCCGGAGCACTCTGCACGGGCCAAATGTTTGGCAGCCCAAACCCACACAGGAGACTCTGGAGGAGTCGAGGGGCTGCTGCTGCACCGATTTGTGAGTGGACTGGCCCACCGGATGCAGGCATGGGGTCCTAGTATTATGGGATGTGGTAAGTCAAGATGAACTGACCTGACACTGATAGGGTATGGATGTCCTATTATCTACCTTTTTACTTTGCCAACACCAATAACAAACGAGCCTTATGCTGTGTGGCGCTGAGTCACAAAAGTTCACCTATTTAGCTACAGTGTCCACTAAGACATCATGTTCAAATCATGCTGTGCGTAATAATAAAGCCATAAGAGTGTCTGACATAATCATGATGATTAGAATAATCGCCGCCCGGAGTAGAGAACTGAACCTGGTCATTGATATAAGTAATGACATTAGTATGCCATCTACCTTTATCATAATGATACTGTACGTTAGGGATTAGATAGCAGCTGCTGAGGTGTCTCGATATAAGGAAATTGTTGCTCACAAGTTTAACAATCATTTACAATGGTATAGTCTAGAGTGGCAGGCCTTGAATTTTAACATTGTCTTGTGGCTGCATGGTGAAATTCACTGTGCAGTGAACTGTACTGTAATGTTAATGGGTAGTATTTCAGGAGCCATTGCTGGGTGCGATACTAAATATAGTTTCCAGTTCCAATGCCACTAGAAATGTTCATGACCAGGGCATATTACACTCAAGATGATCAAAGATGCAGAGATGACAAAATTTCATTACACCTTCTGAAGATTTCTCCACAGTAAGAAAGTCCCCTAGACTACAGACAATTGTAGACAACGGTGTCTACTTTCACTGCAACACTGTTACAAAATTTGTCAAATAATGACCCTACACACTTGTTGTGATCTATTTATATATTTTGACCTTGTTTATGACTGCAAGGTTATCCAGCAATATCATCAAGGAAGTAAAGGCACTCAGTGATAGGGACACCTGTTTCCATTTAAGATGATAAGGAAGCAGGTCCTGTAAGAGAGGGAGATAAACTGTAATGACAGCTTTAGGGCGTTCCATTGACTTTGGTCTAATTCCTCTCGACCTGTTTCACTTCATCATCGTAATGACTCAGTGTTAACTTTATGGTGCTAATTATTTTTTAGGTGTCCTCTGTCTCCCAAGGGTCAATAAATGAGTGATTTATGCATGGTCAGAGTGGATTTCATTATAAATATGTCATTAATTAAGATTGACGTAACCTTGCAATGCAAGTTTTATGGACACATCGACAGCTATTCCACCAGCTGCATCTGCTGTAGATGTCTGTGATCAGTGAGTTCTTAATTCTCGAAGACCAAGAAATAAATAATTCATTATTAGTTAATTAATTATGATGTAAAAAAATACACAGAATTAATGTGTGTGTCAATTTACTAAATCAGGTGTGCAGTCTTTGTAATTAAAGCTAGCATAGAAGCCTCTTGCTTGAGACGGAGCTTGACAGAGATGCTACCCCCTTTGGCCGAGCTATGGATCTTAAACGTCGAGACAAGTTTGTCTAGACACACGCGGCTGAGGTCTTGGCGTTGTGACTGCACTGGTCCACGTGATTAACCGCCCTGGCAGCACTCACCCAGCCCTCATTGCAGATGGCAGAGCCGAGCCGCGGCCCAGACAGGCAGAGCCGCTGAGTCGCAACCGCAGCCTCGGCCATGGATACGGTTGCGGGGGCCAATGGCAGCGGACAAAAGACAGAAGAGGGCGAAAACGAGCGTAAATTCGTGCTGGCACGGCCAGGCTGCTGGAGCACGTCTGATGTTTTTAGTCACAGGCTGGCGTGAAAGGACGGAAGAGGAGAGGAGAGGAGAGGAGAGGGGAGCTTGGGCGAAGGAGGCCGGGGGTGTCAGACTGATGGAAACGTTGAGGCGACATTCAGCATTGAGGGGAGCAGGGTGTGTATGTGTGTATGTGTGTATGTGTGTGGGGTGCAGTGAGGTGACGGATATGAAGAGAAATCCATTTCCCTCTTCCTGTATTCAACATTTTTTTTTTTTTTTTTAACAGCCAGGGAAACATACCCAAGCTGACACAGCCTTGCAAAAGAGGGATTTTTCATCTTCATACAAGAAGCCAGAGGAATATTTTGGACTATGCAAAGTTTTATAACCTTTGAAATCCTTTAAAACCATTCCATTTTTGAAACCAATCCATTTGGAGATAACAGGCTTGTAAATTATTTGATTACGATGATTCTCAGTCTTAGGGTTACCCTAACCTGAAATACCCTGAAATACATCTCACATCAAATCTACAACTAAAAATTCTTTTTTTTTTTTCCCTGATCAAAAAAGCACACCTACAGTATGGTCATGGATGGCAGCCTCCACATCTGTGCTGCTGTGTGAGTAAGTGAGACTGGCTGGATGTTAGACATTGCATCTCCGAGTGATCAGAGGAGATATTTACTGTAGGTGCTATACAAATGCAGTCCATAAGCGATTATATCTATTTGTGTCTTACCTTGTGAGTACGTGCATGTGAATGACTGAGATAAAATAAAAAGATCAACTGCAGCTACAGTCACAAATGCAGCAGCACTTGGTTGCACAATTCCTTTTTCCCTCTGGCCCCGGAGCAGTTTAATCAGCAGTAATGAGCCTCACCTCTCAACATCCAGGCCCAGCGTCTCTACTGACCTCCAGCCTGAGGAGTTTAACGCACCTCTAACCGCTTTCAATGTCCCTCTCTGGAGAGCAATCAGCCCTTCATCTTCAGCAACAAGGAACATTTGGCAGTTACATTGTACGTTCCTCGGCCGCAGAGGAGCAATGGGCGCAAGCGGTGCACGAGTTAAGTCGAGAACAACAGTCATCCAGCAGAACGACATGTCGACACCCGGAGCAAAAATTATGGGTTTTACAATTAACAAATCCACAAGGGTGCAGTACAACACTCAGCCATGAGGAAAATTAAAATAAAATGGCTCTTAAAGCGTTCCCGAGGACAAGTTGATTAACTCGATGAGAGTCTTGCCTCCAAGACAGAAGTGATATATTAAAACTACAGACAAGATTCTGTGATGCTTTCTGACAGTTTTCACTGTGGGAGCCATAGGCAGATCATCTGTTAAACTGGTTAAGGACTACTACCATCCAACTTATATAAATATAAAATACAGCAAGAGACTAATTACTTTGTACAAGAAATCAGAAAAAAAACCACACTAGCTTAGCGTCAAATATTAAAATGGCTTTTAGCTCATTGCAAATTCAAATACATATTCATATAACATTTTAGCCACCCAGTACTTTTTCATTATTGCTGTTGCCGTACCTGAACTTAAGTCCACAGATATTAGAGAAAGAAATGCTTTGGGAGTAGTGTTTAACCATCTCAGCAAAATCTCACTTTACACAGGTACGCGCCACCCTTACAGTCACAATACAGCCTAATTAATACGAGCACCTTTATCAGACACAGCATGGCCCTGAACTGAACCCCACAGCTTCACCTAAAAGCACTGTGATTCACATATGCACACCCAGCAGAAACCTGAAGCTCAGGCCTTGCTGTGTAGACAGGAACCTTTTCAAAGGAACACTAAACCAAAGGACCAGTTTTATCAGCCCCAAGAGAGCTATGCTTTCCCTCCTCCTCTTCCTCCTCCTCCTCCTCCCTCGCCACCATGCGCTTGCCTTGTTCACGTGCCTGTATATCCTGATCTACTGCTCTGCTCTGGACCATTTAGCAACACATGAACTCGCTCTGCTCTGTACACATTACAGATAGAAGGAAGGGTAATATATTGTAGTCCTAAAGTTATATCACATTATTTCAATGGCGTAATCATATCGTACCACTTAAAGGAGTTATCCGAAGTGAATCGAACCCAAGCCCTGTTGTCTGAGGCTGCCGAGTACTGTTGATAGGTATCAGAACGACAGCAATAGGTACAACGTAGACCGAATTCGCGATCTGGCCTGATGAACAGATTAGGGCATATGAAAACGAAAAAGACATGCCCTAATCAGTTAGCGGTAGCTGCTAGTTTGCGAATTCGGTCTACGTTGTACCTACTGCTGTCGTTCTGATACCAACAGCAGCCTCACACCACAGGGCTTCGGTTCGATTCGCTCTGGATAACTCATTTAATATCACAATCATGTTTTCATGGATTATGAAATACAGACCTACTTTATATAATGGAGTTCATTGTATGGCATGTTTTCTAGCTCTACAAGCTTGAGTGTCATAAGTTATAAACCCACTCATTCTGTTTCTGTTACAGTGGATGAAATGGGATTTTGACCGAGGCAGAACCAAGCCATCCTCCCCCACTGTGCCACTCACTTCGAATCAAACTGTGAGTCTGTATGCCACCTGTTGTGCACTGCTTTCTCATTTAGCCGCATCCCTCTTTGTAGTGTACTACCAGACCACACAGTGTTCAACACTCCTGCTCAGAGGCCTTGCATGGTAGCAATGCATTATAAATGAACATGCGTATCATAAGAGGACTTAAAAAAGGCTTAATGAGAGTGCTTAAGTCTGCAGAATGCTACTCTATGATCGTCATCTGATCATCGATCTATCCATTATTTACAGTGTAGCGTTTTTAGCTATTTATGACCCTGATTCCCATCTCATTTATTTACAGTAGCCTATAAATACTCATCAGTTACAGCCACTATCAGCATGCTGCATTAACTCAAATGCAAGCAGGATCACATCTGAAATGTTTTAACTCATCTGGTTATACGGGAACTGTGAAATAGCCACTCTGTTTTGCTGCTCTAGAAAGTTCTTTGAATAGACAGACCATTTTCTTCTTGGTCATAAAAATATAAAGCATATTGGAGACCTGTCCAGCACCACCATCAGAAGCACAGTGGCATGTCAAGGCCCATTTGTCAGTAAACAAAAAAAAAGTACTGTTTCACATAAGTTGCAGTCTCTGAGTTGGTAAAACTGTGTGTGATTGTATGATCCATGTGATTGCAGGTCGGTGAAAATGCCTTTTTGGAATAAACAACTCCCTCCCAATTTGAACAAACAAATTTCCTTTCCCCACGTTGAGGTGTAAAACGAATGGACGCCACTGGAAGTATGGCATGTTTTGACTGCCAAAGAAACACACCTGCACTTCATGTAGCGAAAGACAGATCGTATCTCTATTCTACCTATGAGGACAGTCACGACACAGAGTGAGCGTACCGCTATGTAAGATGACTTGTCCACAAATGTATGGGTCTTTCACCACTAGTGAAATGGACTGTGGTCCATCTGTTGTACAGCTCATTAGACCAGTGGCCTGCCTACGGATACTCTCTGGGCTGTAGATCAATCACCATATACACAGGACACTATTTAGCATGAGGAGCCTCGCAGCAGCCTGGCGAGGGAGGTAATAGCACTGGCCACAACCACCACATCTCACAGCTAAAAGGCAATACTGGCACTCTGGCACCAACACATAGATCAGAGAGAGAAAGAGATTGGAATAAAGAAGGTAAGAGAGAGGGATAGAGAAAGCAAGAGAGAGAGAGAGAGAGAAAGTGAAGGAGACAGAGGGAGAGAGAGAGAGTTGAGTCGTCTACAGTACGTCTGTAAAGGGATGTTATCGAGGAGCTAGCGTTGGTTGCAGGGAATTTTCTGTTTCTATTTAGCATGTTCCTATTCTGTTCCTATTTGGCATCCTCCAAAGCAAAATGTCTTCATAAAAATATAAAAATTACTCTACGAAATAAGTTATGAGTCCAGCTTCTTGACAACACTGTTTATATGTTATTACACAGTTATTACACAAAATGGCAAGTCTTGCCAGTGGGGTGTTCAAATTTTTACAGACAAATTTCAGTCTGTCTGCCTGTTTCCTCACATTTGTTGTGGACTGATGCCTATTTTCCCTGGCAATGCCATAAAGAGGAAGGGAGAAGTGCGCTGATCTTCTGGCAGAGTGCGGTTTTAGCCGATCAGATGAGCGCCTCGGTCGGTCGAGGGCCCCCGCTGCGATCCCCATCAGATAGAGGTGTAGATGAGGAGGGCTCTGCTCCTCCGCTCTCTCTCTCTCTATCTCTCCCTCTCTCTCTCTCTCTCTCCTGCTCCTGTGCGCATACACACACGTTTGAAGTCGGGAGAGGAGCAAGGGGTCTGAAGAAAGCTCAGAATCAATGGAGGCATGGTAATGAATTATTTCCTCGTTTCAGATGGAGTCTCGAGGAAAGATAAAAGCAGACCCCATGCTGCCGTGCTAACAGCCAGGAGCCTCGGAGCGCGCTGGAGCTCAAGGACTTGCGGCGTTTGGTGTCTAAAGAACTAGTGGTAGGGCAGCGTGGTGTACCATACCGATGGCTCACCTGGCCCATCAACAGACTAAACACATTAGTTCTGTTAATGAGATCCAGTCTGAGAGAGGAGCAACTCCAGATTAAAAGATACTTAACACTAATTAACACCTAATACTAAAAAGCAAACCAAAATATGTTATACTGCACGTGACTTCTGTATTTTGTTTCTGTCATTAAGCTATGTCAGTTAAACCTCAAGGTGTCTTTAAAAAGTAGAAAGTAAAATATTTGAGCAGTCTTTTGAGCAAGCAAAAAACTGAGAAGTTGCTGACAAGAAGTAAACAAGTCGTCCAGGTAAAATACAGTAGATCAAATCATCACTGCTGAGGTAAACGTGCTTCGAGTAAAGCAGATGGAGGAGCAGGTGAGGGTTAAGATATGTATTAATTCACCAGTGTTCTCTTTCTCTCTCTCTCTCTCTCTCTCTCTCTCTCTCCATCTCGCTACAAACACTGCTTACAGTAGAGAGGTGTCTCACACACAAACACACACACACACACACACACACATACACACACACACACACACACACTCACACATACATACACACACTCAAAACATAGCATGATTGCAGTGGCTCCTCGTTGCCATGGCGACAATTCTCGCCAGCCTAGCTCGCCATCCTATGTAGAAGTGAGTAGATCTTTGGCTTTATTCCCTGTGACAGCTGGCCATATGCACCAGCCACAGAGGACACATGTATACTCACACGTGCTCACAAATATGGATGCTCTCTCTCTCTCTCACACACACACACACACACACACATGCATTCTCTCTCTCTATCACAAATACACACACACACACACACACACACATACACATGGATTCTCTCTCCCTATCTTACAAACACACACACACACACACAAACACACACACACACATACAGTACACACACACAAACACAATAATGAAGACAAATGAAGTGCAAGTCCTTGGTGTGGTTCTTTGCCAATTGTAAACAGCTGACAAGCAGAATGACCATACAGGCCATTAAAACCGATACGGAATTCAAAGCGCAGCTCAGATAGACTCCAGTATCTGGACAGACAGACAGTTCCACCCAGTCGCAGGGACTTTCATGTGTAAGGGCCCTATTTATAACATACTGTATGTGCTGCGTAGAGATGGAATAACCTAAAGCCCTAGAGTGCCATTATTCTCCACTGTGTCACTTCAATGGCGGAAAACACAGAGAGGGCTCAGTGACTTTGGCTGACGGACAGAATCATTGTCTACGGTGCGTGAGTGTAATTGACTCTTCCATGGCTAATGCAGTCATTTGCATCCCTGGGAGACCTGTGATCTCCTTGTGATAAGCGTACCCTTTTGCCGCTGCCCACCCTTATCGGGCCCCACAGAGGAGATCCATCATCGTTGCGACAAGGACTGGCACGTGGTGACGGACCCCCGGTGCCCTTCAAAATTACAGCCAAGGCGCAGACCACCGACTCTAAGCACCCCCCTCCACACACAAGTACACTAAGTATATGCACGCACACACACACACACACAGTACAAACACACACACACACACACACACACACACACACACAGTACAAAAACACACACACACAGTACAAATACACATGCATGCACACATACCAGTACACATGCACACAAATACACAGGCACATATACTGTACAGACACACACACACACAACACACACAAGAACAAGCTATCTTCCACCCCCAGCACAACCCACTCAGCAGACCCTTCTTCCTCAGGCCATTACATTCACCTCTTCACACACACACACACACACACACACACACACACACACACACACCCCCCCCCCCCCAGCCCACTCTCTTGTCTCCTCTCTCCTGACCCGCGCTCCACCATCCTCCGTGTTTCTGCCACTTGATTAATTAAGCAGATCTGCTGACGGTGCCTGTCAGCGCAGCGCTCCGTGTCCTTATAATTCCGCCGTTAGCGCAGGGCCGTGAAAAACAAATAGACCCTCTGTGAATAAGAGACCGGCCAACATGTCGCCCGGAACCACGCTCCGCACACTCCTCCTTCTGTTTCTCTCACGTGCTTTATTTCTCCCATCCCTTCTTTTTATATCTTTTTATATAAGAGCCTTCACTCTTTCTTTCTCTCTTCTTCTCTAACCCTTTTTCTCTCTCCTCGCTTGGAGATGAGTGCAGCGTCCACCTTTACAGTCATCTCTGCTATACTGCACAAAGAGTCCCACATGCAATGGGTTCTTCTGCAGCTTTTGCAGCATGCAGTAAGACTCACACCACATCTCTGTGTGCATACACACGCATACACACACACACACACACACACACACACACACACATATACACACACACACACACACACACACACACACACATACACACACACACACACACACACACACACACACACACACACA
>JASCQY010000388.1:1566976-1585744 GCA_030264315.1 Sardinella tawilis | reverse complement strand
TGTGTGTGTGTGTGTGTGTGTGTGTGTGTGTGTGTGTGTGTGTGTGTGTGTGTGTGTGTGTGTGTGTTTGTGTGCGCACATGTCGCCAGCACAGCAGCTCCGGGTGTTCTACGCATGCCACTTCTCTCCAGCTCCAAGCCAAGACACCATGCCTTGTCTAATGAGACCAAAGGCCAGCGCCGCCACCAAAACATTTACGCCCATTTTTCTCCCAGATCCCCCGGGGCACAGAGAGAGAGGGATGGAGAGAGGCATTAGGCAGAGGCAGAGGGAGGAGAGCTTGCCGGCCCCATGGGTAACGTCGGAATAATCCCTCATACTTCCCCCTGGGCTCGAGAGAGAGAGCGTGGGCCTCACGCCGGACAAAAGCGGGGGAAGAGAGAGAAGAATGGAGAAAGGCTAAAGAACACGACTGGGAGGGACGGCACTCCGGCGCGTGGGTAGATAAATGCCGCCGGAACCCGCACATGCACGCCGATTTCGAGCTGGAACTTGTTTTATCTTAATGGACACCATGGAGTCATTCATTAAGCCCCGGTGCAGCCCCAGACAGGAGTCTGTTCCCCAACAGACATGGGCCAGATGCGGGGCAGATCCGGTTCTGACGTGGGCTGCTACCTGCAGGCCATTTCTATTTCGTTCAGCCTAACCTCCACCTCTGAGTCTCAGCCACATCAGTGAACAAACTCTGAGCGAGAAAGTCATCAGCTAGAGTCGTCCAAAGGGGTCAGGACAGGTCGGTGAGAAATCTTTTCATCTTCGGTTCCATGTGTCTACTCACGCTCCACTGGGAAACACAGCACTGTACACTTTTTTATCCTGTAAAATAAAAGCTTTTACTGCAAAGAGAACACTTCATGGTGCTGACGATCAGCTTTCCTGAATCTGACTCTCACAAAGTGATAATGCTTCTAATATGTAATTTTTTTTTTTTTTGGTCTTTTGTGATGCCTCGGGGGAGAATGATGACAAGAGATTTGACAAACAAAAGACAAACACGTTTGTAATGGAATCTAATCATTAAGGGCGGGCGTGACTGATCCATGCATAGACATCTTCCAGGAATTTACCTGCCGAACAGATAACAGATACGGGGGAGGAAACCAGGGGTGACTTCAAGGTCACAGAAATGGGTACCTGAGCCCTATGACAGCTCTATCACGCCACTGCTGGAGCACACACTCTCTCTCTCACACACACACACACACACACACACACACACACTGTGCCCCTGGACACACGTCCGAATCGACGGAGTGGAAAGACTCTCTCTGACAGCCCACATTTCTTGGTCAGATGGAAGACGTTGCTCCTTGCCACAAGGTCAGGGAGGGGGGGGCAGACAAACAGACAGACAGACAGACAGGAAGACGGACTCTCATGTTTCCTGTCATTTTTACGAGCGCCATCAAGCATCAGTCAGTGGCGTCACGCATTGGTAGTGCGGCGCGACCGCAAGAGGCTCAGCTTCCCATGCCAGCCCAGGACAATCTTCCGTCTGAGACTCGACCTCACCTCCTTTATCATGTCATCACCGTCACAACTCAATGTCCTCGCGACTATAGTACATAATATGGCATAGCCTATACAGTACGCACGGCCGCAAACTATGTAAATAAAAAACCCTCCATCCTTCCACCAATACGGCTCTGGTTGCTCGAGCCACAAGGTTGTGCATGAAATTGAATCCCTGGGCATAGTTTGAAAAGATAGTGGGTTTTGGTTATGGTTTTTAATCCTGCACAAGATATGCATGGGTATACACATGTCTCAGGAGATGCTAGGCTAGATACAGATAAATTGGCTGTGTGTGTGTGTGTGTGTGTGTGTGTGTGTGTGTGTGTTTTTGGCATGTTTCAAGGCCATAAAGTGTTTCCACAGACTGCACAGGACCACACTGAATAGTAAAATTGAGTCAAAGAGAGAAGAAAGGCTTTTCAATACAAGAGTGATAGCCTTTGGCCTTCCTTAGTTCCTGCTATCTCACAGAATCCTATCTGCCTCAATGTAAGCTGCACCTGGGGGGCCACTAAGATGCTCACCTCACCTCAGCCGCTGGATAAATGGTGTTCTTCTGTCTTTAAACACACACACACACACACACCAATACACACACACGCTGGCATGCATTATCTCTCTCACACACACATGTACGCAGACCTCATTTGCTTTTTCGTTTTGCAATACACACAACTGCAAATAGCTAGGCCCTTTTTTTGCTTTAAGTGAGTGTGTGTGTGTGTGTGTGTGTATGTGTGTGTGTGTGTGTCATTTTTCCTTCTGGTTGACTTCTTTGCCAGTAGATACAGCTTGGAGCTCCTGTCAACTTTGAAGCAGGTTTACACAGGCCAGGAAATCTAGCTGGAAGCCTGCAGCATCACTCTTTTCACCTCCCGGAAGAGATGGAGAGAGACAGAATAGAAAGAGAGAGAGAGAGAGAGAGAGAGAGAGACAGTCAATTTGTGAGAAAATACTGAGTAAGTGAGATATATATAGAGAGAGAGAGAGTAAGAAAGAGAAAGGGAAAGAGAAAGAGAGACAGGGAGAGAAAGAGAGAGAGACAGAGAGGGAGAGAGAGAGAGAGAGAAAGAGAGAAGAGAAGAGGGGGGAGGGTAACAATGACTCTGGCCGAATGCTGGCACACGGTGACTTCATTACCGGATTGCAGTTGAGAACGCAACTGAGTCCTGGATGTTAATGACTTTCCTCCTCTATTCATAATTGAATTGAAGGTCTGACAGGAATGTAATATGTTTAAATGGCAAAGTTTCCCCAAGTTGCACCCAGTTGCTCCATTGGCCATATGTTTTTACACAACCATTAAAGTGATGAAGAGAATGAATTGGACGGGCCAAATGAATTCATTCGTCACCTGAAAACCTCCCCTTGATCTCGCCCACTGCCAAGAGCCCTCAAAAGTTTGACTACATGAGCAGCAGTAAAACGGAAGAGCTGAAGAGCAATAGATTCTAAACTTCTCAAAGAGGCTCTATTAAACTCACATAGGAAAAGAAAAAGGGCAGAAAAGAAAAAAAAAAACACATAGCATTGTTGTTGTTGTTGTTGTTGTTGTTGTTGTTGTTGTGGGGGCTGATATGCTTGATTGCGCTTGTGCACAAGATAAACTTGCCTTGCCTTGTACAAATACAGGTCATGTATTGTGAATGAGGCTGAATCGTTTTCCACTTTGCCCCTGCTGATGTAAACAAATGCTGTTTATGTACAGCGCATACTGCCAGCCATTGTGATGACAAGGGAAGCATTGCTGCTTGTTACTGAGTGTTGGAAACTCTGGGGACATCATGAGATTTTTACTGTAAAAATAAGCTCTGTTTGTGGCACTGATCTTCAGAGCGGCTGTCTCACTTTTCTACATTAGAAAGCCAGAGGTGGTGTTATAGCTTTAAAGGATGCCTCTGGTGGAAAAGTCGACCAAAAAGAAAAGAAGCCATTGTGTCTCTAAGCGCCCGTCTGGAGAAAGCGAGAAAACAGAGAGAAATAACAACATTATGACAGGCATGTCAAAGTCTCTTAGCTGTGAATAGGCATCTCCTTTCGGAGGAGATTATTTGGTTTTGCTGCAGATTGGGGGCGTGTTTGCCTGTGACTGCGAGCGGATGAGCCCATTTGTGAGCAGGCCTTCAGGGGTCCTTTGGCAGGAGGGAGGAGGCGGCGGCGGCGGCGGTGGGGTTGGCGCAGAACAAACGCGAACACAGAGAAGACGAACAAACAAGGGCCAGTTGGATTGGCACGTCTCTGTGGGATATGCATGTGTGTGTGTGTGTGTGTATGAGTGTGTGTGTGTGTGTGTGTGTGTGTGAGAGGGGGCACAAAACACTGAGCCCCTACACTGACGCTCCGCTTTAACAAAACGGATTGCGGAAAGTTGGCCTTGTTTGTGTCTGCTGAGCACTGAGGCGTGGGGAGTGACAGCTATTTGATCTGAATAGGAAGCTCAGAAACATTCCCCACCGCAGAGCTAACTGTCAGGGATGAAACGCCTCCAACATGAGTCACTTGAAAACTTCAGCCGCAGTGCACTTGCTTCACTTTAAATACAGCAATAAGTATACTTTAATGCTTACAAAGAAGGGCACACTCATGGTTTTTGGTTAACGTGCATATACATTATACAATTGAACAAATTAGAGTCATAATTAGGTTGTAACATATGCATTACGGGTGTAATGTTAATACCTGTTTAATAGTATGATTGCAATACAACAAGGGTACTACTTAAAAAAAAAAAAAAAAAAGTTACTGAACTCTTTTCACCATATGGTGGCCGACAGAAGTTTTCTGCTTTCCCTGCAAGAGAGTGATGTTCATGAGGCAGGGGACTGGGAGCGGAACCAAGGGACATCTCTAACTGGGACAGAGCGTCCGATTCCAACCAGCAAATACTCCGTTCTAATGAATCTGCGGGGACGAATCAAGCTAATGAGGTGACCATGTGACCGCTGGGACCGGGAGACTGTGCGTATTGCGGACGGCTGAGAGCGATGGGAGTCATTTGGAGGCTCGTTAATAACGAAAACAATAACAAATAAAGTGCTGTCGAGAGAGTCACGGCCGTGTCACACCTGGCCCCTGCACTTCACCATCAGACCTGCGTGATGAATGGAGAGGAAGGAGTCTTTTATCAAAGGAGGGCAAATTTATAGACTCCATTTTAGTTGGTCCTTGTAAAACAGTGACTCAAAAGGCCTGGATAGGGAGATTTACATCCGCCTTAACAATAATGCACCTCTCTAAACGTCACTTGTTCTTAAATCTGACTTTAACGTGATGTCTGGCTGCTACAATGCTGTCCAGTCAAAACTTGACAAAACTAGACAACCACCTATGGCTCGATCACCATATAATGTTGTGAAACAATATATTTTTTTTAAATTATTATGATGCTCAGTCAAAACCAGGGACAAATTGTAGTCTTTCACTCATGGTAACTACTGATTGTACTTTTCCTGCATGACCCCTGGTACTTACTATAGGTTGGCCCTGATCTAGGTTTCATCCTTGATTAACTACCACAAGTTCTATCGTAAACAACACTGTTCTATTGTAAACAACACTATAAATCTAATTGAATTGAATTGAATGATGTGATAATATTATTTTTTCTTCAGATAAAGACTATGGTGTACAAGACGGCTTCAACAGGAGTTTGACAGAGAGAATACTGAAGGTGGACATCCACTCCCCTGTGGCTTGGCAGACAGTTCATGTTTACGCTCATGAAGAGCAAGTCATTATACGGCTGGTTTGCAGCTCGATCTAAGTGCTCTGGACACCTCAGGGTGTAGGGCGGGAAGTGTTGGTGATGCGTGTCGGAAGCAGGGGCGTAGGCCGTGACAAGGCGAGGTCTCGATTCCGACGTCTAATGAAATAACCGAGCATCGGCATCGGCAGACGCCAGCAAGAGCATAAGAGCAATCAAACGCCACAAGCCTGCGCATCCCCAAAAGGGGAGAGGGAGGTGGAGGAAGTGTCTGCGGAATGTCAGGGAACATCTCCGTCGAAGCCCGGAGACTGATCATTATCCCATGTGTCACGGCGAAAGGACCCTTCGGGCGTCTAGGGCTTGGGGGAGATCTGAACTCATCGCGACCTCTGCGCGATTAATTTGCGCGTCGGTGTCAGAGTGGACTCTGGCAGCAGCACTGGGTGGGTGGAAGCGGCGGGGCGACGGGGTTCAGGCCCTGGAGGGGCCGGATGAAGCGGTCAGCGCTGGCGCTTCACAGGCAGCCCCCCTACTGCGCTGGCCGACCGAGCAAAAACAGCCGGCCGCTTTGTTGTACGCTGGCCGCCACTTTAGCTCTCGCTGAGATGAAAGCTATTCAAACAGCAGGCGAGGGCCTTGCCTCGTTTTTTTTTTTTTTCTTTTTTTTTTTTACTGCATTGTTTTGGGTGAGCACGGTTTTAATCAAAGCGAGGTCACGCAAGAGGGCGACCTAAAGTGCCATAACTCTTTAATTATCAGCGAAAGATAGAGAGGCCTCTTCTTTCCGCAAGAGTTCGAAAACAGGAAAAAAGCTGTTGTGTTGTGGAGTTTATAATGGAGTGGATATTTAATTACGTGACACTGTGTGGGAGTCAAAGCGCTATCTGCTCTCATCTAAATGAATCCACAGAGATTTGTCTGCCGGTAATAATCCCTTTGAAAATTAAGTATGTGAAAATGTGTGTTGTGAACTGTCAAGTATCTGTGAATGTATATGTATATGTAAAAATTTGTGTGTGTGTCTCACACAGTTTGTGTTAGTGGCTGTACACTGTATGTGTGTACTTCCACTGTGAAAAAAAATATACCTGTTTCATTGGTGAAGTCACAGTAGGTTGCAGAAAACACAGCCAGGAATCCTATCAATGACCAAGAACCAACGCTGAGATTTGCACATGAATTTGGCTCACCAAACTCAAATCTATCAAGGGCCTGTCAGAGTCTCTACAGACTGGCTGACCATTGCTGTGAAATTCACAGGCCGTCATGGAGCTCACCACAATCATATCTGTAGCCTGTCAGAGGTTACATGCCAAATGCCAGAGGCTTACATCAATACTATTGAATGTTGTGGAGACTGCAGTATCCCGCTATTGGCATCAAAAAAAAAAAAAAAACGGGAAGAGGTGTGTTGAAAGAGTGTTTCTGTGTTTAAGGGGGAAAGAGAACAGGGATGTGTAGTGGAGGTAGACAGGCAGCGGAATGGAGAAGAGAGGGGGATATCGATAGTCCAGAGCCTGGCCTCTTCCACACTCCGATCTCTCCCCTCTGATGTGCACCCTGCCCCATCTATATCTATTAAAGGGGAGCCTGGCACGCCATTCCCAAAGTCTCGGTGGTGATGCCAGAATAAACAATCACACTCAAAAGGGAATGCCAGGCTAGCACAAAATTGCTGCTACGAATGGGCCAGCTGAGCGATCAATGACACAAATAAAAT
Organism: Sardinella tawilis; assembly: GCA_030264315.1. Lineage (NCBI taxonomy): Eukaryota > Metazoa > Chordata > Actinopteri > Clupeiformes > Clupeidae > Sardinella > Sardinella tawilis. The sequence continues at coordinate 1,578,800 of JASCQY010000388.1, read as the reverse complement.
ACTTGATTAAAACTTGATTCCATCGCAGGGTGTTTGACATGTGCAACATTCAACCAATGTCAGATACAAGTAGTGTTGGAGAAACACTGTAAATCCCGTTGAAAAGAGATTTAAAAGTACAACTATTGAGTTACGTTTTCATTATTGATGACCATTAAATGTTAGCTCCATTGTGCTAGTCCAGTCAGCAATCAGACAATAGCTTCTACTTACAGTCACAGTGAAGTGCTGGTGCAATCAGAAACAGTGTGCCTGAAAGTGTATTATCCTAATAACCTCCCTTTGTTGCTCCTCCATTGTCATGGCTACACTAAGACACTCTAGCAGTTTAAAAAAAAATGCCTTACAGTACCAGCTCTTATGCACACAAGTATTTCCCGAAATGCTAAATGAATCTGAAAGTCTGTCATTTAGAATCTACTCCCCGAGAATCCGCAGGCTGATTTATCGCTGGCGTGTTTGCAGACAGGAAGCAGGGGTAAAAAAAAAAAAAAAAAGAAAGAAAGAAAGAAAGAAAGGGGGAAAAAAAGCTCTGACACAGCATATCTTTCAAATCTCTTTACAAACAACCTTGCATGCTTTGTCCCATTCCTCTGTGCTCCTAGTATGCATTCATCTGCTTCTCTTTGCCTCTGTACCCTTCTCCCCTCAGCCTCCCCTCCTGTCCTGAGACCACACCAGACACAGACGGGAGAAATGAGGGCTGACGTTTGTGTGCGGCTGCTTATTCCAATGCCCTGCTGGTGGAGCAGTGATAGTGTGTAATGTAGCGACTGAACACCTGCCTAATTTGGATTAAGTATGCATGGCATAGTCAGCTGGGGATCTTTTTCCCTCTAATTTGAAATGACTGAGAGGTTGCCGCCACACACCCCCCCCCCCCCATTCTTCCTCCCAACCCAACCTTTTTATTTCTATTTCTCATGCCAGCGCATGCCACCTTTGTACTAGTAAACCAACTTCCCCCATGTCTTCCAACACAACGGTAAATGTCAGTGGGTTGGTGAACGCCCTCAGTGGCGATGGGGTGGTTTTATCGTGACGAGGTGCAAATGACCTTGAGTGATGTCCAGACTTGGCGCCGCTCCGCCACACATTCGGCGTGACTAATTCACTCGTGTACAGAATGACTTTCCAATGGCCAGTCTGGTATACGGTCAACAAAATATGACAGAGAGCTACTTGTAAAAGATGACATTTAAAATATCATCGGGGGGGGGGGGGGGGGGGGGGGTGATAGTGATTTTAATGCCCTTAGTGATTTATGGGGTGTAAGGGGGTTAGACAGTGGAACAGAGCTGGCCAGCCATCTATGGGTGAGAATACAATAGATGGAATTCAAACTCCATTCCAGAATATTCCGCAGATATGAATCCAGAGGTCATGCAGAGACACAGTAGCGTGTAATTACAGCATGTTTATACCAACACTAAATAACTGCTTTGTTCTCATAATAATTCAAATGACCACTGAAATGCAGTAAAACAGAAAATAAATCACTGTTTATGGCCAATTTTAATAAGGTGAATATTTTTATTTAAACTCACGATTAATTGTAGCTCTACGGCTCATGTCCACCACGCTGAGAAAAAAACCCTGTATTTTATGAGGGATTTTTAACTGCCTCCTGCTTAAAGCAGTTTGCTGAAGTATGTTAATCCACATGCTAACCTGAGGTCATGCTGCTTATCGTGCTTCCTGTTTTCATCGTGGGATTTTATGGCGTTTCGCTCTAATTAGAATCAGTAAGTTACACAAGGCACTTAAAATACAGTTGGTGCACAGCATTCAATTAAGCCCATTAACATAGACAAACAGTTCCTTAGGAGATCATTGTAATTAGCAAGTATATGGACAACTAAGTCATTCCTAAGTAATGGACTATGTCCAAAACTGCTCAATAGTGAACTCCCTCGATCATCAACCTGCAAACAATTTATTATTGGGCAGCTAAGTGAATCAGCAAAGCGTACAATCCATTTTGGTAATAAAGAACAACAGGAAATATCTGAGCATCAAGGTCAAAGAGAGCCTTACCTTTGAAGAAACAGTCCTTGCTGTGAATGACATATATTCTTTTCTTCTGAAGGCAGGAGGCGCGGTACACTTCGCAGTGGTTCTCATAGAACCTGCCGTCGGAGGCGCACACGGGCACAAACGTGGGGTGGCATTTCTCCTGGCACACACACTCGGCCTGACCCGTCTGTGGCACCACCACGCACTGGCGTCCCCTGCCACAGAACTTCCTTCGGCAGGGTCCTCCATCCCCTTCATGGGTCACTGGAAAAGAGAGTTAGCCCTGTGTTAGCGCCCCAGTCCATGTGTGGTCTAACGGTACAATGTGACAAATAATAGCTAGCGGCCACCATAGAGGTTGCTATAGTGACACATGCAACATGAACTTCAGGTGACTCACTTGATGGAAAAAAAATCTCTCTCTTTGTTTCCATCTTTGTGTCTCTTTAGCAGTATTACCATGAAATAAACTTTTTTAACAGTAAATCTACATCAGAGGGAGATTATTATATGACCTGGGGAGATCTTTTCTCTGCAAGACCCACTGCTATCTCAGCAAATCTAAGAGCGAGCAAAAGGGTTTACTCCGAGAAAAAAAGGGGGATGACATCAAACACGACAACACCTGATCTCACACCACACACAGCCTCCTTTGCCATGCAGGTCAGAACAAGATCCCCCCCCCCCTCACACACACACACACACCCTTAGTCCCCCACCACCACCACCACCACCATCACAAACACTTTGCTCCTGACACCCCCCTGCTTGGCCACCACCTCCTCCGCGGCTCTGCATGCAGAAGCTCCTGCTCCCCCTGCTGATTTAATCTATTTGCACTTAAAGCAGCACAAAAGCTGCTGAGGCTTGCAGTCACTCCACCTTGGATTGATCTTGCCCAGACCCTGGAGCCTGGAGGCGACCACGCCTGCCGGGATCTGAGCGTGGATTTATGGGGCCCAAGGAGGAGCGGGAAGCGCTGCGCTGGGCTGGGCTAGGCTAGGCTAGGCTTCGCTGCACTTTGTATGTGCGTGTGTGTGTGTGTGTTTTGGAGGGGGGGGGGTATGGCAAACAAGGGCAAAGCTCAGTCCCCTGTGACCCACCTGCTCCCCGTTCCTTTGTAAACAGATGAGTAAATGACAAAACATGCAGTCATCAAGCAGATGCACTTTTACGAATGAGACCAACACAGCTGTTTCACACAGAGGTTGATTAAAACTGGCGTTCTACTTTGCTTCACCTTCTCTCTGTCAAATCGTAACGCAAGGTGGATTTACTGTAGTTGCCATGCTCAGGATCAGCCAAGAATGATGATGAGGGCAAAAAGGTTTAACATACATACCTATGTTTAAATACACACACACACACACACACACACACACAAAATTTAGTCCTAGAGACAATGTCTGCTTGTTCAGTTTACTAATTGTTCTTTGAAAAATCATTTGCCAGAATGCAAATACTACAGCTCCCCCATGACCTTGTTGTCAATGTCAAGGTCAGAGACGATTACTGGATCGTTTGTACTCTCAGAACGCTGCAGATTAAATGCTTAGCTGCGTCCGGCAGGCCCTGTAGGACCCCCCCACCCCCCTCTTTTTCATTTCAATCTTCCCCCTCTTTCTCATCTTTTTCTTTTTCTTTTCCCTGCGCGCCCTCATTTTTCTCCACACATATTGAAGCGCAGAGCAGAGTACAAAAAAAAAAAAAGTCTGCTGCTCAAATCTGCATGGATTGGTAATTGCCCAGAAGACACTCTGACAGCAGCGAAAAGCCCCTTGTCTTCCCTCCCACGGGCCATGTTCACACCAGCGGCTCCAATTGTTGATTGCCCAGAAAGTGAAGGAATCATTCAATAATCCTTTGTCTAAGCAGCTGCACAACGGCCGACACACACGCATTCACCACAAAAAAAAATGAAAAAGCTTCTGACCAATCTCAAGATGACCAGCTGAGGAGCCAACATTGTTTCCTTCCCTGCTACTTGCCTTTTGTCAGGCTGTCTATTGTAATCCTCTGGTACAAGACTTTGTTGGTGGTTCACAGTCTTTGAGAAATTGGCCAGAACATAATGAAGACCGTTTAAAAGCTCTAATATGCAGTCTCTGGGGTGTACACAAAGCCCCTTAAAATAGTATTTTTGTTCCACATTAACGCTTTTGATCATTAGGTATGTGGCTAATTGAATCTTTTTTGAATCTTTTTTGAATTTTTTATTTTACTGCTTAGTCACAGTTAAGGAATGAGTATGTACAGTATTTGTTATCACTATACATTTCTTTTTTTTTGCTTTAGGCTATCAATTTTTTTTTAAAACATTTTCTCACTCCTTTAGGCCTCGACATTTTTAGCTTTAAAATGCTGATGCATGAACACATCCAAAAAGAGAAAGATGTGATGGAGTTTCTTTCCTCACCTATCATTTCTTGCTGCTATTCGTGTCATGTTCTTTTCACTTGATTCCTACTGTCAGTACATGGCCTGCCCATATTCAATACCAGCGGGTAATTTTTTTTCTCATATCTAACTGAGCCTTATGTCAGTCAAGTCCTACAGCTTGGTGTTCAAGGACATGTTTGGGCTCTCACAGCTAAATGCTTTTTTTGTGTACCCAGGGCAACACTTTGAGACTGACTGGATCTGCTTAACATTTAAAAGCAAATTCATGTAAACCCTTCAGATGAGGAGGGCGAGAGAATTCTCAAGAACAGGACACTGCTTGACAACTTTAATTAATCACACGCAAGAAATTGTCAGATTGTTTCCCTTCACTGGTGGCTCCCTGTAGGTCGCGCCAACAACATGTCAAAAAGAAGCTCTTCAGCCTCGTCTTTTCCTCACTGCCGTCAAGTTGACGTCCCTGGTGCTCGGACGTTTGCGGACACGGCGAGGACGTTTCGGTCACCTATTAAAGGCTGCCTCCAAACGACCATGGGCGAATAAGCAAGAGGAGCAGACCTCTTATGTCCACTAATCTCCCAGGTTATTCTATTTGCTTTGAAACAAATGAACCTAATTACATTCAGAGACATCACGTCAAGCACTCAGGCTCGCTCCGCTCGCTGTGACAAAGGCTGGCAAATTGTATCTGTCGGGCACACTGCTTTTGAATATCAATTGAGTGCCGCGTGTGGTCTAAAAAGAGCCACTTTTCCCAAAAGTCCAGTTTGTTCGTCACAGATCTTCAGGAATGATGGAGATAGGAAACCTTTAAAACATGCCTCATTATGGGCTCTCTATTGGGTTCTGTGGGATTTCTTCCTTGCCGAAACCACATTACAGACACTTAACAGGACACTACAGTATGCTGTAGTTACTAAGCTACATTGCTATGGTCTTTGTCCATTCAATGCCAACTCACATTCTTGACAAATGAAGGTTAGAGGGTTAATGTTTTTGTTAATTGTTGTTAATTAGTATAGAGATCTGTGCAGCTGTTGCATTATGAATAATAAATACATTTTCTTCTGCAGGTTCAAAACATCTGAATGTGCAAGAGGCTCCCTATCCCAGACAGAGTCAATGCTCAGATAACTAAACATACATTATCCTCTTGCCTAAACTACCCCTTTGCCTACAGTAAGCTCAAAAGAAAAAAAAAGAGACAAAGAAATCACAATACTATTAAGTTGCCACATTGTGGTTGGCCTCAATACACAAGCATAATGCATGTAAAAAGAATAGAGGAGCCAGTTTGCCTAAGCCCATCCATGTACAGTATGATTCATTTCTGCGACTTTTAAAGGATGCTGTAGGCTACCGCTGCATGGACCAAACAAACCTGCAAATATTCATCTTTTTAGAGCTCTGCGCACATACACATGAGCCTAACCTGAGCCGCAGATACAGTTCAGATAAAGTGCATTTTTATTATAGATGAAGTGTACTTTATTATAGATATATACTATAGATATATATCACTTACAATTAACATTGTGACTGTAGTTACACAGTGTCAGTTGTTCCACACTATGGGTATTCATAGAATACACTAATATTATGTTTTTGAATTCTTCATTTCCTATACATCAAGCTCAAAGTCTTTTTACATAGCACCGGCCTAAATCTGGGTGCACGATGAGAAGCTAAATTGACCGTTTACATTGTTGTGATGTACAGAGGACATACAAGTAATGAACAACCCCTTCACTTTCAACTGTGCCATGCAGTAAACTACTGTAGATGAATGCCACAAAGTGCAACATGTTGTTTTCTTCTGCCTGAAGAAAATGTATATGTACAAAACAGCTCCTTGTTAGCATAGTCTGTTCTTTTTACATTTGCTGTCTTTCACTACTCAAGGATGGCTGAAACTTCAAATGTTGCTTATAAGTACCTGTACACCGTACAGTAATTTTTAAATGTAAATTTCACCAAAAGTATAGGTGTTCTACACCCATCTTCATATTCTCTACAATAAAGGTCAAAAACTTGTGTGCAGCACATCACTAAGACATGTTTGCAACAACAAAGTATAGTGACAGGCAAATGTATTTCCTTATTTGCATTGAAAAGAGAATGGTACAGTAAGTCGGCCATAATGAGAGTGCCTTGGTAAACACAGTCCCAGAGGGAAAACCAAAAAAATAAAAAATCTCGAGCCCATTGACCTACACAAGTAGCATCTCAATATTTTCAATGAGTTAGTAAAGGTGAATGATTTCCCACTCCCATAAGATTTATAAAGGTTGGTAATAGCGAAAGGTAATCAAGTGAAACTATGAGCTAACTGCCTGCTCTGTTTATGACCCTCCGCCATGCTGTGCGAGACTGATATAATGGTACTAATTTATTAGTCATGAGCAAAAAGCCATTCACACTGCATGGGTAGTGATCACTGGTCAAAATAAAATGAGCCTCGGCGCTAATTGATTTGAGCGCTAAGCAGACACTAAAATGTTAACAAAAAGACAAAGAGAGTGTGTGAGAGAGAGAGAGAGAAAGAGAGAGAGAGAGAGAGAGAGAGAGAGAAAGAGAGCGATAGAGTGTTACTAAAAGCAGACCACGAGTGGAGGCTTTCTGAGGATGACAGATTTAAGTAGGAGTGCTCCACCTCCACTCAGTTTTCCAGATAAAACGATATCTAAACTGAAAGAGGAGAGGGGTCAGCCTAGGTAGAGAAAGAGAAAAAGAGTGGGGGAGATGAAAGAATGTTGTCGGTGCGTGTAAGAGAAGGGACAGAGACATGGAGGGAGAGTGAAAAAGGTAGAAAAAGAGAGATAGAGAGAGAGAGAGAGAGAGAGAGAGAGAGAGAGAGAGAGTGGGAGAGGTAGAAAAGGAGATAGTGGGTAGGCTTTTCTCTTTACACACAAGGACCACACAAGCACAAACACATACACACACACACCTACAGTACACACCTTAGACACACAAACATACCTGCACGCACGCACACACACACACACACACGCACTCACAAACACGCACTCACAAACACACACACACACCCACACACACACATGCAGTGCACACTCACACAGACACGTACACACCCCCAATGCGACTCGGCTGTCTGGCTGCTCTGCCTGATAGCGTTTTATTGATCCACAGATCCCCATCCATCTGCCAGCTCCCAGGGCTCAGAGCTCCTGCGAACAGGGTGGTGGTTGTGGGGGGAAACAGGGGGGGTGGGGTGGTTTGGGGTGGGGTGGTGTTCTGTAGAGGAGCACCTCTGGCCTCCCCCAAATGCCCGCCCTGCTGCCTCAGGCACCCCCGCTCCCCCGGTTAGGGGGCAAAGGCCTGGCAGAGCACACCAGAGTGCATGTCAGTGGAAAACTGCTCCTCTTCCTCCCTGACTCTCTCCTTCTCTCTCTCTCTCTCTCTCTCTCTCTCTCTCTCTCTCTCTCTCTTTCAATATGTCTATCCCAGCTCATCAAAACATCAAACACATGTAGCAGGGTATTATGGAGAATACTTTTTCCTCCTCCATTTTTAAACTATAACTCTGTTCACGCGGATGCTCAAAGGAGTTGGGGAAGCTGTCAAGAAGTCGTCAATCAAATTGATAGCCAACCAGAGATTTGTTTCTGCCCACACGTAGTCAATGAAGTTTTAAAAGTCACCAGTGACTGAAAATGCTGTTACTGTAATGTGTATGGACGAAGTTCCAAGATGCATTTAAAAACTCAGTTTTTATCCGTTTTTATAAATACGATTCATAAATACCTACAGTAAAGTAACTACGTGTGGACAGGGTGTCAACCTCTCCTCTTCCTCATCGCACAGTCCCTTTTAGTCTCACATGCATAGTGACTGCAAGTCATAATCCTCCCCACCTCACTTCCTTCCCCTTCAACCCTCCCCACCCGTTCCCCCGGTCCCCCCTTCCCCACACAGCGGGTCTGATTTCATATGCATCATCCTCAGCCTCATTGGGCTCACCCACATCAGCATCCTTCATGCAAATAGACCTCGCACACAATATCGTCGCCATAAAGCCCCGCTGCTCACGAACCAACCCGGGATACTGCTGCTGATGCTGATGCTGCTGCTGCTGCTGCTACTATTGCTGCCAGTGCAGCCGCCGCTGTTTGCTGCTAAAGAGAGACAGAGAGAGAGACAGAGAGAAAGAGAGAGAGAGAGAGTAGAGGGAGAGAGAAGAGAGAGAGAGAGTAGAGAGAGAGAGAGTAGTTTCCTGTAATGTGAAAATGAGCAGATGTTGTGAATAAAGACCTGTAATGGGGTGAGCAGGGATTGCACTAAACCGAGGATGAATGTTCAGTTGGCTGCGATTCAGCCGACTATCTGGAGTGTGCTCTCCTCTTTTTTTCTGCCGCTGTTAGCGAAGGCAGCGCAGAAGTCAAACAGAGACTCAAAGGCACACGGCGGGGAGCGAAAACAGCACAGAGAGGTATTCTACCCTGTAATGCCCACTCCGCAGAGGACTATTTGGCCTGTGGAGCCTGTGCTGGCTATGATTATGTTTTTTATAAAAATTAGCCATAAAAGGTGTGAGGGGCGGCTCCTGTAAACACTGACAAATGTAAATAATTGTTTGGCATTCAGACAGTTTGTGGAACGAAATGAAAAATAAATTCTTATTCTTATTCATTTTAATAAATGCTACAGAACACTTGTGCATATGCTTGTGTGTGTGCATATATGTGTGTGTGTGTGTGTGTGTGTGTGTGTGTGTGTGTGTGTGTGTGTGTGTGTGTGTGTGCATGTGCCTGCATGACTACTCATGTCTATGTGTGTGTGCTGTATGTGTGTGTTCCAGTCTGTATGGGCACACATGTCTTTCTCTCTCTCTCTCTCTCTCTCTCTCCCTCGCTCTCTCTCCCCCTGTGTGTGTGTGTGTGTGTGTGTGTGTGTGTGTGAGTGTGTGTGTGAGTGTGTGTGTGTGTGTGTGTGTGTATTATCTGTCTTTAGCATATTGATCTTCCTCTCGGACCCACTGAGTTCCCAGCTCTGCACCCAGACAGTCCTGCTGACAAAGCTCCTGCTCAGCCTTGGCTTTAGGGGCCCTGCCACCCCTCCAGCCCCTCCAAGCCCCACCCCTGCCTTACCTCCCTCCCCACTCCACCCCTCCAGGCGCCACGGCCCCGGCCTCTCATCCCGCCCTCTAGGGGAGCAGGGCCTCTGCACCCCACCCGGAGACCCGGGCATTAGCTAATGGACTGGTGGAGTCACCCAGGGCAGCAGCATCTCCATCAGACACACAGAGAGGCAGTGGGAGGCCCACAGTGTGTGTGTGTGTGTGTGTGTGTGTGTGTGTGTGTGTGTGTGTGTGTCTGCTACTGGGTGAGGGTGATCGATAAGGTGTAATTACAAAGAGATTCTAATTGCAGCTATGCCTCTAGTCAATGCCATCATGTAAGAGTCAAATATTCCATTAGTTGGCAGAGGTGAAGTCTTTTAATATTCTCCATCACCATCATATCTGTACGGCATGTATAACCTAGTGCATTTACAGAAAGAGAGACTGAAAACCTACAGACACAGAAAGCAAGACAGAGAAAGAGAGAGCAAGAGAGAGAGAGAAAGAGAGAGAGAGAGAGAGAGAGAGAAATCACAGTGTATATATATGCTGTATACACCATTTACGCAGAAATGGATAATGTGTCAACAAAATTACACATTAGCCTGATTAGGTGTGAGGGAGGATAAGTGATTAAAATGCATGAGTTTTGGAGTATGATAAGAGAGCGTCTTTAGAAAAGTGGGCTTAAAAGGAGGAGAGTATTTTGCCAGTGTCAGTGCAGTTTAATTTCCCTATTCATTATTAAGTAGTTAGGCTATTAGGTAATATGTAAGTCCAGGCCCATATTTATTTTTCTGTGCTAAAAAAGCAAAGGTCTCTGTGTCTGTAGCTTTACAAATAAAAACTTTTTTTTTTCCAACGTTGTGCATGGAAGATGAGGAAGCCAAAATTGGAGTTTCACACTTTCCCACCATCTGTCACAGCCATAAAAACAATAAAAAAAACATAGTTAATTAAAATGTGCTATCTGTGGGTAAAGCAGTACTCTCTTGCTCAAACTGACCTTCCATGGAACAGTAGGTGACACTGTATGTCTAAAATCTGCCTTGGCCAGTTGTTTCCACAAACTGAAAAAGTTTGTGAAATGAAGGCTTTGGTATGACATTACAAAGGGCAGGGAGAGACTCGGGAGGAGGGAAAATATTCGCTACGGTGAAATGCAGAGAAGACATAATAAAATAAAAGCAAAGTAATTTCTTTCAAAGAAGCAATCAGGAGGGGAAAAAGCGAGGGTACGGTACATTCCATTAAAGTTCATCAACAGGGTGTATATGTGCTTCTGCAATTATAACACGTTTCCTTGGGGATGGGAACTTACTTCTTTGTAAAGGTACAAATTCTTATACCGGTATATTGTTTGTGGGCCACAGAATGCTATTCTGCTGACTTTCACAAGAGCACAGGAGACATGAGAAACAGCTATCCACCTCAGGGAGCTTAAGAGGGGGGGGGGGGGCTTAAAAGCTTCAGAGCCTGTTCAGAGTCAGGGCGATTTGGAAAATGGATTTCAAAAAAAGGTGACTCTGGACATAGCTGCCCTGGCCCAATTAAACACCAGTGTTGGTCACCCACCACAGAACAGGGAAGGACAAGGGCAGACGCACACCGCTATTTCTTTTTTGTCTTTTCCTTGTATTTTTTTATTTTTGTGTGTAAAGTCACTGTAGCCTAGCTGCCTTTGAAGTTCAGATTTTTTTTTTTTTCAGTTGGGATGTATGGTGCTACCGATCAGGGTTTAAATTGGGAACGTTTAAAAAACATGCTTTCTGCCAGAATATACTGAAATATTTGAGAAGTGTATGTGGAGAATGCCACACATGAAGCCTTTGCAAAGAGAAGGCCAACCTTAAGAGAGGGTGAATAAAACATTGTCTTGTCTATTTTAAACGGCTGGTGTGATGCCTATGATGTTTAAAAGATGATTTGCCTGAAGCCTGCCAGCAGCACCATGGCAATCACAAGAAAGCTGAGCAGTACTGTATTTATAAATGAAGAAACAAAACAAAATGGCACAAGATCAAAAAAGGGAAGTAAAACGATTAAAAAAAAAAAAAAAAAAAACTCCAGTAACCTCAACTTCTCAAACTAGTCAAATGAGATCTATCATATTTCCCATCAGACACAGGTCAATCCGTACCAGAACTGAGACTGTGTTGACAGGTGCTTGTCAGTAGCCAGAAAGGGAGCGAGAGATTTGGATGGACTGAGAAGACAAGGAGGGTGGGGATTATGTGTGTGTGTGCGTGCATGTGTGTGTGTGTGTGTGTGTGTGTGTGTGTCTGTGTGTGTGTGTGTGTGTGTGTGTGTGTGTGTGTGTGTGTGCGC